>JAJJMB010003897.1:219998-231668 GCA_023531105.1 Papaver atlanticum | reverse complement strand
CTAAAGTTATCCTTCACAAGTTCGAGCAACGAATCTTTTTACCACTACAACTACAAAACACATCAGCGATTAGCTGGACATAGTCATTATTGCTTCTTAGATGGCTACTCCGGATATAATCAGATCATAATTGCCCCAGAAGACCAAGAGAAAACCACTTTTACCTGTCCCTTTGGTACCTTTGCGTATAGACGCATGCCTTTCGGGCTATGTAATGCCCCTGCGACCTTTCAGCGTTGCATGATGAGCATATTTTCTGATATGGTAGAACGGTTTTTAGAGGTATTTATGGATGATTTTTCAATGTTTGGTTCATCTTTCGATGAGTGCTTGCATCATTTGACATTAGTGTTGACTAGGTGTAAGGAAAAGAATTTAGTGCTTAATTGGGAAAAATGCCATTTTATGGTTAAATCAGGAATTGTGTTAGGGCACATCGTATCCTCTAAGGGTATATAGGTAGACAAAGCCAAAGTTGATCTTATTAAAACTTTACAGGTCCCCAAAACCGTAAAAGATATTAGGTCATTCCTAGGGCATGCAGGATTTTATCGTCGATTCATTAAGGATTTTAGCTTGATTTCTAGACCTCTTTGCAATTTGCTTGCAAAAGATATTAAATTTGTCTTTGATGATGCGTGTTTAGAGGCTTTTGAGAAGCTTAAGAGTTTACTCACTACCGCCCCCATAGTCCAGGCACCTAACTGGAACCTACCTTTTGAGATTATGTGTGATGCTTCAGATTATGTTATAGGCGTTGTGTTAGGACAGAGAGAAAACAAATTACTTCGTGTGAGGAATTGTGCAGGTAGCTGCATTGGGGTGCAAGGACAATGCTTCAATGGAGGAATGAAGATAGGAGTTGAAGCTGAGGAGCTGGAATGTAAGGCTATGCTGGCAGATGTTACTCTGGCAGCCTCAAAGAACTTTAATCGTGTTATCTTTGAATCAGATTGTGAGACTTTAATAAAATCCATCAATGATCAAACCTATTATATTCATTGGATGAATCAAGCTTTTGTTTTAGATATTAAGTTTTTATTAAGTAAAATTAGTAGTTGGAAATGTGTCTCAGTTAAGAGAGAGGTTAATAGAGTGGCAGATAAAATTGCTAAGAGTGTAGTCCAACTTTGTTTTCCAAAGTGGTTTTCCCCAGGACATTCAGAACTTGGTGGATCAAGATACCGCTGTAACCTCTTGCTGATATCCTCTATTTTGAATCCAAAAATAAATAAATCGTTTTTTAAGGTTTACAATCAACACGGGACAAAACACACAAATATATAAATGGGTTTTAGTTCACTTAATTCTAATTGTGGCCATAACTTCTTCCGGTTCTTACGATTTTATTTTTCAACTGCACCAACACGTACTCCACTTTTTACAAAGTTAGTTTTTTAGTACCGTTATAACAGCTGCAGCAACACGTACTCCGCTTTTTATATAATTAGCTATCATTTTATTTTCTGAATTCGGGTATGAACAATATAATTAGGCATCATTTTAATTTATTTTCTGAATTCGGGTACGAACAAAAAAACTTCAGGATGGAATGAATATAAATGGCATCTAACTCCGGTCTTTTAGAGTCGTCAAAGAAGAAAATTATGCAGCAGGATAACAAGATTTGACTGGGAAAATTCTTAACATAGAATGTGCAGCATGCAATTTGAAGGATCTTTACCTTCATGTTTTACCAAATTATTTACGAGATACACTTACATATTATTGGTAAAAAATATTGCCAAATTTCCATTTACATTACATTACCCATTTATGATAATAAATCTTTACGCTCTGTGTTCATTTCTCTCGTCTTAAATCATTTCATGTTTATACTCTTAAATCTTCTAACCTCCCCCTAGAAAACAAAACAAGTGGTTTACTTTGATCATCTGATTCATCTCCTGGATAAACCATATATTCCCCTATCAGTTTTGCTTTAAGTTGCGGAATAATCAGATCGACCGTGTAAGTATTTCTTTTCAGTACTGCTTTGTTAACTGATATTGTAACTCTAATGGTCATAGTAGGGTAAATATTGTCTTCACATGCAAAAAAAAAAAAAAAATTGATAAGTCAATCACATGCAACTGTATGTAGGTAGCTAACCTCTGATTATTTGTATGATTCATATATGATAACTGAACTCAGATTGTGATTTGTGATTACTCTTTGTGTAAGTATTACTCTTTGCAATGATAATTCAGAGTCTTATTCGGACCACAATAACATTTTCACAAGATGTAGACAAGTTTTTTCTCCGTCCAGGTATCTAAGAATTCATAATGGATCCTAGAGTAATGGATAAATCTTGGATGTATACCGATAGAACCGAACCGCGTTATCAAGACGGAGTCGAGGCATTTATAGAGTTTGCTACGCATACATACCAACAGGATATTGCGAATGGGAAACGGAAACCAAACAACGACGAAAAAGTTAGGTTTCCATGTCCATGTGTGAAATATCTCAACGTCTACGTGCGCAAGGCAAGTAAAGTTAGGTTTCATTTTTATTCTTCTGGATTCATTCAAAATTATACCATATGGACTAAGCACGGAGAAGGAGATGAGTCATCAAGGTGGACACTTATGGATGGTAATGGCAACGACGGTCTGCACACTGATGAACCAACACATGCTGCAGAGACTATAGAAATGGTTAGTGCTTTATTGGGAGATAACTTTTCAAAGGATTCTGAGAATATGTAACGGCTACTCAAAGATGCTGGGAAACCCCTTTACGAAGGATGTGCCGATTTTACAAAGATATCTGCAATGTGTGACCTGTTTAACTTAAAGAGCAAGCACGGAGCTTCCGACAAGTTCTTTGATGAACTTCTACCACTGTTAAAATCCATGCTCCCTCTAGGAAATGAGATGATGAAAAGTACATATGAAGCTAAGAAGGTGATGAGAGATTTGGGTTCACGGTACGTAAAGATACATGTATGCATCAATGACTACATTCTCTATATGAAGAATTACAAGGATTGCACCAGGGGTCCCACCTGTGGGGAATCAAGATGGAAAGTTGACGACACCACCCAAGAGGTGAATGGAAAGATTCTGGCAAAAGTCTTGTGGTATTTCCCAATTATTCCAAGACTGAAATAGATGTTTCAATTAAAGAGAATTGTCGAATATTTATTATGGCACGACACCACTAGAAAGAAAGACAAGGGTATTTTACGGCATCCGGCGGACTCACCGGCATGGAAAAATATAGATGAAAAATATCCCATAATTCGTGATGATCCTCGAAATCTGCGGCTAGGCATTTCGGCTGACGGGGTTGACGTAAACAAAGGCATGCAAAAACATCACAGTGTGTGGCCAATTCTGACAGTGATTTACAACCTTTCGCTATCGTTGTATATGAAGAGAAAATTCATCATGCTATCACTAATTATCAATGGGGGGCCTTGTAAGGACATTGATGTTATGTTACAACCGTTTGTTGAGGATCTCAAGGAATTGTTTGAGGGAGTCGAATGTTTTGATGCGCTGAAACAGGAGATGTTTACTCTATGTGAGGTTGTTTGATGGACAATAAATTATTACCCTGCTCTCGGTACACCGTGTGGTTTCCCCTACCAGGGACGAGACGCCTGTAAGGTGTGTGGGAGAAAAACTTACTATGTTAGGCTAAAACGATGTAAGAAAGAGGTTTATACCGGGCATAGAAGATACCTACCATATAATCATCCATTCAGATTTCAGAAGAGGTTCAACGGAAAAGAGGAAACTGACAAGGCTCCGGAACTTATGACCCCATCACAAATATACAATGAGGTCAATGAGGTAAAGTCTATAAAGAATGAATGGGGAAAAGGATGGAAGAACATTGTAGTGGAATTCGTGCAGGATAACCCTGGAAGAGGTGGAAAGATGAAGAGAATCGAAAAGACCATCGACCTAATAAAAGGGAAGGAGAAGGAGACCGTCAGGCCCTACTAGAAAAAGATCAATATATGGTTCCGGCTCCTCCTCTACTGGCGGCATCATGATGTCCACCATTGCATAGATTTCATGCACGTCAAAAAGAAGGTATGTGAGAGTATCGTTGGAACATTGTTGAACAATGAATTAAAGTCGAAAGACCATTTGGTTGCTCGAATGGATCTGGAGAACATGGGTTTTCGAGACAAGTTGCGACCTCAGCCAAATAGCAAAGGAGGATATATACTACCGGCAACATGTCACTCATTAAGCCCGGAGGAAAATGACAAGTTATGTGCAAAATTATCCAAGATAAAGATTCCACGAGGGTATTGTTCAAACTTTTCAACCCTGGTGAATCGAAAAGATCGAAAGCTTACCGGACAGTTTTTTCCCATTGCGATTAAATCAATTATTCCGCAGCCAATAAGATATGCTATTATCAGGTTTTGTTTCTTTTTAAGGGCAATATCTAGCAAAAATCAAGGTGGCATAGCTATAAAAATTACAGTCGGAACTCGTTGTGACGTTGTGCTTGCTCGAGAAATACTTTCCTCCATCCCTTTTCGACATCATGGTTCATTTAACTGTGCATCTTACCAGGGAAGTGAAAATTTGTGGTCCGGTATACTTTCGATGGATGTATCCGTTCAAAGGGTGCACGAAGGTCATTAAAGGGCATGTGCGAAACAGAAACAGACTTGGAGGAAGCATTGCTGAAGGGAATATTGCGGAAAAGACAATTGAGATGATCAGTGAGCACCAATAAAGCATGAATGATACAGTCGGAATTCCACCAGACAAACTCAACACATCTGACACTGGCGAAGATTCTTATTCTTTCATGGGAAAACCAATGTCAGGTGCTAAGTTTCCTCTTGTCGATAAGGATTTGTTGGATAAAGCGCATTTCAATATATTGCGGAATTCGCCTGAAGTTTATCCTTACACTGAGTAAGTATAACTAGATCTAACCAAATAACCTCATATTTTATTTAGTTTTTGATTTTGTGTCCAAATTTCTATAAAGATAATACCATTAATCATTGTATTGTCCAGATGACACCAGAAAATTTTGATTGATAATACCATTAATCTTGGTATGAAGGATGCACAGCAAGATCAAAAACATAATGAAGAGTTCGCCAAATGGTTACAAAGAGTGGTAAGAGTTTGCAGAAAATGTCACTCTTGCTATGTAACTTTTGCGTTGAGACGAAGGCTAATCCTTAATTATAATGTATTTCAGGTTGAGAGTGAGAGGGCAGACTCTAGGGAAAACTTCAATCAGGACATAAGGTGGCTATCAATCCCACCGAATACACAAGTAGCGACATACGAAACATATCACATCAATGGATACCTGTTTCGGACAAAATCTAGTGATGGTTCTGTGTACCAGAATAGCGGGGTTTACGTAGAGGCAACTGACACGCACATTAGAAAAACGAGGATTACCCTTAATCAGGCGGATTATTACGGTGTTTTACAAGAGATATGGGTGCTGACATATCATTTGTTGAAAGTGCCACTTTTCAAGTGTAAATGGGTTACCAAAGCAGGGGTCTCAAAAGACAAACTTGGCTACATTTTGGTTGAGCTTGATAAGTTGGGACTCCAGAATGATCCTTTCATTGTAGCCTCCCAAGCTAAGCAGGTATTTTATGTGACAGACCAGGAAAATAAAAAAAAAGTCTATTGTGTTAGGTGCACCTACCCAAAACTGGAAAGATGCTGGTGATGATGTCGATGAGGAATTCAGTACGGCAGTTATTTGTCGGGATGAGTATCACTTGGCGCATGTAGATAAACTTGACCAGCAAAAGGAATCCATGGATGATTACTATCGGCCCGACATTAAGGGTAGAACTATAAGGAAAGTCAACAAATGACGTGTTCCAGCTCTCCCAAGTTTTCGCTGCTGCTGCAAATGTGGAAGACACGGCTATGTTGTTTGTTTGTTTTTTTTAAACATGGTAAACATAGGTTTCTTTATATGCATGGTATACATAGCCAGAGTAAAATGTCTGGGTACATGAGTACACCAAGAAGGATCGTTGTTATATTTTTCTTGAAGGAAACATCTTTGATTTCATAAACATGGTAGCATTTTTTAGAACAAATGCAATTTATATAAATAAAGATAATTTGTTCTACATTAATGTCATCATTTATATAAAGACAATTTGTGCACCCTACACTGTCGTCATTACCGACTTACTCTCCTCTATAAGCAGTTCTCCTATTTGTCCATGTGAAGGGACAAGCAGTATAACCAAGATCAGAGAGAGATAAATATCAATTTTTCTAGTGAATATGTTAGCTTTAGTAGTATCAATAAGATGTTTACTAAATTATTTATGTTCATGTAACACTAAACTAAATTATTCATGTTAACTAGTATGAATAACACGTGTGTAAATGATATCTGAATGTCTTCCACTTGTCGCAACACAGATGACTTTCAAAATAGAAAAGTCGATTAGACAAGTCACAAGAGATATAATTTGATTTATAGAGAATCGAAACGGCGGGAGGGGGTAGAGTAAGAGTTTTTTCACCGAAAAGGTGAGAATGCATTGGGAATCGAACCAATTAAGGCTTAAAATGATGTTTCTTTTCTTCATTATCATTATCCCTAATGCTTCCATTAGAGTCCAAACCATAAATCCCATTTCAAAATTGAGATTAAGAGGGAGACAAAAATTCATCCTGAAATTTTGAGAAAAATTTGTCATTAACCCCTTGCAATCAAAATTCATCAGAGAAGCATTCAACACCAAATGGATATTCCTCCAAGAGCAATAGAGAGCAATCTCTCTGATGCACCGGTGAAGAATGATAATTGCAGCCAATTGGTTAATAATATCTCCGAGAATCAGGGTACTACATCATCTACTTCTCGGATTCAGCAAATGCCTCCTAGGGGGAGAGAAGATCCTCAATTTCAAGATTGTATAACTGAACATGGAGAAAGCAGTGGTTGCAGAAGGAGTGGTGCAGCTGAAGAAGAATCAATGGCTACTGAGAACTGCGAAGAAATCTTGTCTGATGTAGATTCTGATCCTGGTGATGGTGTTAATGATGAGTTCGTTGACGGGGGTGTTGGTGGTGCAGCGGATGCTGGACCCGGACCCATTAGGTCATGGCACATGTGGGATGGCCGGGTTGTGACTGCTGAACACCCTACCGAAGGTAGTTATGTGATTAACGAGGGGTGGTGCTTATTGGTCTTAAATATATTGTGGGTAGAGGGGGAAGATTGGGATTTGATACTATCACTTTGCCTGCTGCCGCCAGAAGAGAGCTTCTTCTTCGTGTTGCTCAGCCGATACCCGCTCATGGAATGCCCATACCCTGCTTCATTATGTATGTCCTTCAGTTGGCAGAGAAGCATCCAGAATAGCTGCATTTGTGCAGGAAGGTAATGGTCAGCGAAATCCAGCAAGTGCAATACCACCAGAGCAACCGGATGAGCCAGCACCAGCACCAACAGCAGTCCCTACTTCTCAAACGACTACATCTGAGCAACCATCTCCAAGGGACTAAGCGATAATCAAGCCATGTGATAGAATGTAGTTGTTTGTGTTTGCTAATAGATGAATGATTAGGTTGGAACATTTTTTGGTTTTTGTTTAAGGAATTGGTTATTGTGAATATACTCTTAGCCTTTGTTTTTGGTTTTGGGTTATACTATTTTGGTAATCATGATCATCATGGTACTGATTCATTAATTCAAGCATTCACTAAGAAAATTTCAAAATTTACTCCTACTATATTTCAAGAACAAAGAAAAAAAAACACAAACAACTTGATTACTAACACAAACAGCTTGATTACATTCATTGAAACTGAAAGAAAACGAACTACAATTTCTACTTCTCCAACCACCTACCAGTTCAACCACAACCTTCCTTTTTACATTCATCAAAACCAAAGTTGCAGCATTAGAAGTTTTTCCGATAACAAGACTAAAACCATAACCACAGTTACAAGTTCACTTGAGATTTCCCCTGTTGTTTCTCCAACTCTGTCCTTACTTCATATCCCTACCCAAAATTCTCTGCAAACCTGCACTGCTCCTACTAACACTATTCAAACTCAAAAAAGAAAAAGAAACGATGCACTAGAGATCTTATAGCAAACAACTTACAAGACTCTCTTTACAAAGGGTTTGATAATACCTTCAGGACAATTACCAAGAATTGTCCTTAATGTCGCTGCCGCTACCAAACTCATCCTCATAATAGAAGTCGCCACCATCATCAGTGCTTGAAGATGGAAATGGCCCATTACCAACACCTTCATCTGAATCCTCCTCTTCTTCCTCACTGTCTATAACTTCTTCTTCTACATACTCTGGTTCTCCATCAATATTCATACCTTGAATCTCCTCTCCGTCATAATCCATATTTAAAGGTTCTGACATGGTCCGAGCAAACTTCCAAGGATTATTGTTCTTCTCATGAAGATAGCACTTGCACATTACTTCCTCAAACTGCTTCTGCTTCAATCTTTTCTTCTCAGCCTCTTTTGCCTTCTCTTCATAATCAGTTGAAGCATCACTGGCCTCCTCCTCCTCTTCCTCAACCTGATTCTCCTTCACTTCACTTTCACTCTCTGTTGCACTTCTGGTTTTACCCCATGCACATCTCAAATCACCCATTCTCTGTAACCGTTTTCTTCTGCGTCGAGTATCAATCGCATCACACTTTCTCATCCATAGCTGAAACTCTTCATCATTCTCGATTCTCAAACTTTCAAATTCTTCTCACTCCTCTTGCTCTTTGTTCCTTATCTTATCCTGATTCAGAAAAGGAATCAAAATTTCAATCTCAGAGCTTGATAAATTCCCAATTTCCAATTTTGCACGTACAATTGCATCCGAATCGGGTGGTGACTCGGTGTGATTTCTATTTGTTGAACTACTAGCATTCTCTGCCATTATCTGTTTTCTTAATCTCTATTTCTATGATTTCTTCTTTTGGTATAATAATCTGTTTGTCCCCCTCCCTTTTAAATAATGGTAGTAGATTAGCCATAAATGGTCTTTTATGGAGCTTGGTCAAGTGTCATGTCGCTTGGCTATTCACGCCTTTTCAATGTCATGTGCACCCTCTTCAAAGCCGTCATTACTCTGTTAAACCCTATTTCCAAAGCCTTAATCTAGTCGCTTAATTTATTAGCTTTTACTCCAATTCGAACTATACCATTAAGAGGTGCATTGTTAGGTCACCTTAAACCGTTTGGTTTTATGCAGATACATAGAAGGCACGTCTATCAGATGAGTTATTTCTATAGCCATTCAGGTTAACTTGGCAGAACACCTTGTAAAAAAATATTTAACCACCCAGAGCCAAAAGCCAGAAAATTACCCTACTCAAAACCCTAAATATATCTACCATCAACCCTTTTTACCTCAGATCAATGTTTTAATTACCTTTGGCGGGTTGTGTTAACATTCTCGTATCAAACCCAGAAAAGACAAACCCCTTATAATGGTTTACCAACTTCATCATCATGCTTACGTATAGATTGTAACTATCCTTTGGTCCCTATGGAGTAGCAGAAACAACTTAGTCTTTCAAAACACTAATCTTAAACAACTAAAGATGAGCAACTTGGTGGATTGATTCGTCTTGTTACCTACCTCATTCGAGACCATGCGTTCGAATGTGGGCAGAAGCTTTTTTATTTATTTTTTGAAAGTCAGTTAATAACTGTTGGGCTAGGGAAGAAAAAGACCCTCAACAGAGTTGGGCCCTGTGCTATCGCAATTACAGCCCATTTCATGTACCCAGTAATAAATAGAACTGGCGTGTCTATAAAACACTCACTATGGATACGCATACTAGCGTGTCTAATAAAACCAACTTTTTAACCACGCATATAAACCTGCGTGTCTATAAAACGCACACTATGGACACGCATACTAGCATGTCCAATAAAACGAACTTTTAGCCACGCAATAAAACCGGCGTGTCTATAAAACGCCCAACTTTCTAACCACACATATAAACCGGCGTGTCTATAAATCGTACATTATGGACACGCATACTAGCGTGTCTAATAAAACAAACTTTTTAACCACGCCTCAAGTGGTGTGACTATTTTGTTGGACACGCAACAACTGGTTAACGTGGCCATAGACTGGTCTATAAACACGCCCAATAAAAAATTAAAAGTTAACGTGACTAAACGGTGATATTTGAACACGCTACTAGCCCTGGCGTGGCTGAAAGCACCTATATTAACACGCCCATAAAACATGGCGTGTCTAGGAAAATTGTAAGTGGCGTGTCTAAAGGCCAAAAATGTACTAGTGAAAGTTTTTTCTGAATTGAAAGACTTTTGGAAATAAATCTTCAAGGATGTTTAGGGTAGAATTCATTTTCTCCACAAGGTGATCAACAGGGTCATCAGTTTTGGTACCAGAGGTAGAAGCCATATAATTTTTATGAATGTGTTTTAGGAGAATAGTTGTGGTGATGGTGGTACTGAGATATGTGCTGAGATGAGGTAGAGGGTGAATAACTTTAATTTGAAATTTGAGACAGATGTCTATCAGCATATGATGGGGACTAATCTTTATGCTTCAAAACAAAACAAAAATGAGGTACAAGCTCCATGTGTTGACTGAGAATTTCCAGTAGAGAAAATTTTGGTTCCTTCTGAATTGTTGTTGTTGTTTGACTACTAGCAATGCTTGTGAGAGCAACCTGTCTATGAGCTAAAAAAACAAGAGAACAAAATTTTTGTATAATAACCTTATTTCTACAGGGCCCGTGATACAAATATATGGTAGAGTCGAAATTTGGCTTAACCAGCCGTAATGTGTCAGACCTAATAGTAATGCCTTTGCTATGATTGTTATTGTCTTGATCAAGTTTGAAAGTACCAGAATTATTATACGTTATCCTAAGAATAGGCAAGTGATAATTTTGTGATATATCTATTATGCTGCTAATAATGTTCATGGTAGTGCCAGCATGTTGTTGACTTTCCGAGCAAAAAAGAAGTTTTAGCATACTAAGAATGAGGTTAGAATAATCAAACCCTGTTAAGTAGCAATGCTCTTTGAAAATTGCCAGGATTTGCTTAGAATTGATCGAGATATGCAGTTTGAGAGGGCCAACATTCCTGTCAGATGTATTGGTGGCTCCAGTTAGCCAGAGATATTGGGTGGTGTTGTCCGTGCCAATGGAAGAAAGGGTGCTCTAGCCATCATGGTCCCTGATGTGTTTTGTAGTTGTAGTAAAAATAGTGGATAGGATTCGATTCTCGAACTTGTGAAGGATAACTTTAGACTTAAATTTTAAAACTAAAATATAAAAAAATCACTGATATTTAAAACAAACACTGACAAAGTTGATATCAATATTAAAAGAACACCGAGGCTAAGATTCCACTATTTTTCCAAGTTCAAAGTGATTTTATCTAGTATTTATATTTATTCAATTTTTGTGTTTAATTTGATTCTAAGCTATTGCAACATGTAGATTTTCAAAATAACAAGTGTAAATCCAAAGTATAAAGCATCAAGAACCTATGGCTAAGCATGCTTTATCAAGAGAAATAACAATTGCTTAACAAAAATCATTCAAACAATTATAAATCAAGGCAAATAATCATAAAAATAATTGAAATAAAATAAATAAAATAGATTATACCACTTTTTATTGGAAAAATAGCTTCCTCTATCGCCTCAGCAATGGGGTTTAGCTCC
>JAJJMB010003897.1:161673-219598 GCA_023531105.1 Papaver atlanticum | reverse complement strand
AAAATACATGTTTATGGCTCAAAAGTTGATTAAAAGGGAGAAAGGTGTTAAAGCAGCGGATTCTGTAGTTGCTGAAGGTCTAAAACAGAAGTCGGAATTGTTGCTGAAGGGTTTCGGTGACTGCAGGAAGATGCGACCGTACCTCGTTGTCACTGAAAATAAGTCTGCCTCTACAACAGACTCCGAGGGTCTTATGTTCTTCGTGTTCTTCTTCGCAGCAGCAGCAGAAAAGTTTCTGTACTCGACTCCAGTTGATTTTTTTTTCGTTTCTCTAAGGCTCTAAACTTCTCCAAACTCTCCCAAATTGTTCGTTACCCCTTTTATGACTCGAATCAACCTATATATAGCCACCAGACCCAAAATCTCTCGAGTTAATCCACAAATATTCTCGGTTTTCTTTTCTCCTCAAGTTACGGGATTTTTCTTCCCTGTTTAATCTTCTCTACGCGTCAACTTGGTTTTCAAACTCTCCAGTAGACTGAATAAGGACTCAATACATCACGTAAAATCCTCCGGTACTCCCAGTTATCAACCAAAATATCCGAGAATATATGCAACTCTCTGTTTCGTAAAAACTTGATCTTTATCCCTGTTTTATCGATTCTACAGCTCATACCAAGCCTGTCTATCCTTAACAGGGTTAACCCAACGAAAATCATCCCTTGAATCTCCTTAAAAGTCGTCCATAATTCCAACCCTAAAATCTGTTCTTTGAAAACAAATTTTCCCGCCTTTTTCTGTTTTGAAATTTTGAGAAGAAATGTGACCTCCCCCTATCCAGTCCCGGTCTGTTCTTAGCAGCTGCTTGGAAATGGGTTACCCCTTATCCAAAATGAGAGTCTGAATAGCAAATGTCCTCTCAGGTGCCTTTAACAACTTTTCGAGCCAAATTCGCCGCAAAAGTCCATTTTTCCAAAAACACCTACAAGGGATAAAATACCAAAATTAATACAAAAATGGGTAATAACACTATACATAAAAGAGATGAAAATAGACACATAAATGCGTCTACCAGTCCCAACAGACGATCTAATGCCAGTCAGCTGATGTTTCAGCTCCAGTCAGTCTGCGGAAGTTCTTAGTGGTAGGTGTGCCAATGGTATGTGTTGAAATCCAGTCATTATGTTCCACTAACGATTACCAGTTAGCAAGTGGCAATAGTGTGAGAGAGCATATGCCATCTGTCAAGAGGAGGAAAAAATTGTCAATTAAATAGATTACGTGAATTTTTCCTTTAATAGGGTATAGGCCATGAATGCCTAAAAGAGGGAGATTTAAAACGACAGGGTTGAGTGAAAGAAAGTTTCTGAGACGGTAGGTTTCTCGTCGGGAAACGCTGCTAATTAATATTGAAACTACCCAAGACCAAGAAATTAAACTCCCTATTGAGAAGACGAGGGTACCCAAATACACCACAATTGTGATCGGTCACACAAATTACTAGGATCGGTCACACCAATTACAAATATTCGATCATACCATCTCATGTGATTACTTAGGATCAGTTACACTAATAAAAGTTATACCAATACATAAGTCAGGCACTGTGATTAGTTTTACCAAGATACATAACAAGTTATGATCGGTTCTACTATCTCACACATATTGCTAATCCAAAGATATGCAATGAATAACAATACCAATAAGCCTAACGATTTCCCTTTCGATTCATAAAACAAGTTCATGAATGTACTTCCTTTAAACAAATGTAAACGTCGTTTCCTAGGATGAAATCTTCACCTTTACCCATACACATAATCACAATAGCATTCATGCGATTATGTCGATGTCTTATATACGAAGTTCAAAAGATAAGTGTTATACTTCGTATCCTAATTCCTTAACACTATGATCATGTGATCATGTCTTACTACTAGAGTATAATCATTCACAGCTTCACAGTTATGTTTTCAATATAGCACGACTTGAAAGATACGTTAGGAATGAAACAGTTCAAGTCAAATATTACTAACCTAAAGAGGAAGGATGATGCCGTCGTTGTAGCTTGTTACTTCTTCACATTCTTCAAGTCTTCGAGTAATACTTATATGTCTCATAATCCTAGTCTTTCTAATCTAACCTATACGAAGTTGTCTCTAGTACATAATCAAGCGACTCTTTAAATGAGTTTTGAGTCACTAAAATATGACAACCAAACTTGACAAACCAACGCTTGGTGGGTTTAACCGAGCTATGCTCTAACACCTATAAATACCAAACCAATGGCCGGATTGCGGTTCCAATTTCTTTCTTTTTCTTCAACTTCCTTGAGTCTCAGAATTAGAGATAACTGCTCAAAATTTCCAAGATGGATAAGAATGAAGATAATGTTTATCGTAAGGGTAAGAAAAATATGCATGAAGTTGATATTGAGCCAAGGATTCACTGGTATCCACATGAGTATTCCGTTGATTGTTTTCCTTATGGAATAGCTTTACTCAAGGTTGTGAATCTCCAGATTTTCAAGAAAGTTTCGCCTGGTATTTAGATGACATGCAGCATAATGTAAATGTTAAGGTTGAAGAGTGTTTGCAGCAGGAGGGGCCTCCCGGTGTTGTGCATGAGCTCTTGGTTAATTCTCCTATTGAAAGGTTGGTTCAGTTCTTTAATCTGCCAAAGCCCGCTCCAATCAATCAAGATATTAGTAATCCTTTTGAGATTCGTAAAGAAATGGGCAAGAAAGGAGGGGGAAATCAACATGCTAGGGATAAGGGTGTTGTGTCTGAGGATCCACCAGAGAACAAAGATGGAGATACTGAAGATGATATGAATTTTTCCTCCCCTGATAAAAAACCACGCAGATTTCGATCTGATGATGATGATTGGAAATTGTATGCGTATCATCCAAAATTTGGTCCTTTCCAAGTACATGAAGGTGTTGCTATAGTTGCAGACCGCTATCTCTTTTCTGGTCTAAGTAGAATTGGGTTTCAATCTATTGTTCTCCCAGCTGAGGCTCGATTGATAGTCCGCAAATTGGGTGCTCGATATTGGCGCGATGATGAGCCTATGCATTTTCCTGTACTTGATGCTCTTTGCCCTGTGACAGGACAGATCGGACGAGCAATTATTGCTGGTGTGCAATCTCCAACTGCTGATCCAACTCAACCAGGTGCCGATACTGAGGAAGTGGAGCCAATATCTGCCGGTCCGGAGCAAGCAAACCAAGTCAACACATCTGAGGCGGAGCATCACCATCCTATGGCAGAGCATCAACCTCATAATATAATTGGTTAGCATTTTTCACCTTGCTGCGTGTCGAGTTTCTATAGGATACTTGACTATCATTTTTTATTTATTTATTTAATATTGTTTTATACCTAGCCTTGGCTCTTGACTTGATTAGTGTCTTAGTAGGTTATATATTGTTGACTTTTTAAAAGTTTTGGTAAAGGGAGTTATGGGGATGACCAGGGGACAATGCATTCAAGTTTTTAGGAAGACCTTGATAGCTTTATGACACGTGAATTTTTTATGGAACTTAACCAAACAATAGTGGGATTTAATCTTGTATAGAGTTCCAGAGATTAGTGAATTTTCTTAAAGGTCAACTATTAAAGTTTTATAAAATAGAATTTGCTATAGAAATTAGTGTCCACGTATCATCTTGCCATGAGACATATCTTAACTAGTAAGCTACTAAGTTTGCCAGGATCGAGTAGAAAAAGAATTTCTAGATTTGATCGGTCCTGCCAACTTCCCATAGTGGTTACGTCACCTCCTTTGACCATGCCATCCCTTTGGATGCTGCGAAACCTAGGATGAATAGGTAGTTTGGAATGTACGCATATATAGGGAATAAGATGCCGTCTTTTTAAAGACAAAAACCTAGAAAGTTTTTTTTTTTTTACGGAAGAAGAAAAAGGTAAAGGAGTCAGAAACAAAACAGAGAACTAAGTTTGCTATTAGGTTAGGTAGTTTTGTGGGAGCATCCTACTGACACATGAATCTTACACAATAAAACGAAGAAGAACAGTGTTAGTTGACTAAGAGTATGTCTCTTTTTGGATCGGTGTTTGAATCGTTTTCTTAAGGTTTCTTAAGGATTATTTGCTAGCGGTTGAGGTAGGTGCAACATTGCCAAAAACCTTTTTCTATTTAATTTTTTTTAATTAAATTCATATTTGCAAGTTTTCATTAATATATGGATAATAAATGATGTTGTGAGCATGATTATGAATGTTGGGTTGCGGTCCATAGATTGCGATTCTTAAAATCATTTTTGATGGAATACGAGATATCCTTGGGAAGAGTTTTATTTCCCAAAACCCGCGTGGGGCTCCTTGGGGAGAGCGGATTGATTGGTTTTATTGTTCTTATGGATGTGGTGTTTCCATGTGTTTGTGATGTTGTTAATCATGCTAGTTGTTTTTAAAAGGAATTGAAAAATATTGCGTAAAACGTTTTGTTGTTTCTTTTATTACTGGGTGTCACGACTCATGTCGTTTCATGACAAAAAATTCCATATTTTATGGCACCGCAAGGAGCTAATGGCGGAAAAGCGTAGAGATCGGTTTTGGTGCTATTATTAGTAGTTTGCATATGATTTATGATTGGAAATTGTAATAAAAGATCATCTAACTCTTTTAGATGATTTAATGAGTATTTATTGATTACTAAAACTTTAGAGATTATTAGGTTAATGTATAACCAATGAAACAATGCTTTGTTAAAAAAAATCTATTTGATTAGACAATGAATTTCTGAGTCATGTTAGTTTGAATGTTAATGATAATTGTTTTATAATATGTTATCATTTCATTCTATTTTTACCCTATGTAAAACTCCTTAGGAATGTATTCACAAAAATTTCAGAATTTTTTGAGTACCATAGGTATTTCTAAAATAATTGTTTCTCACTGTACTAAATTCAGAAGTTATCTGGCAGATTCAACAATATTGAAGTCTCCCTGTTTTAAACATATTCTATGTTACGTTTTAGGCTTTGATGTCTTCTGTAAACTTTAAGATCTTTCTTTTGTATTTTTAAAATGGTAAACCAAATATGATTTTGAGTTTTGAGTGCTTTTATATGATTTTTATAAAACGGACTATCTTTGTTTTGCTTTTCTGCAATGCTGGTCAACTACAAATTTGACTGTGGTCAAAATGTCTTTAAATTAAACTAAAAATTATAGAAAATTTATTACTGGAACTATACTCAGTTAGGATTCAGAATGTATAATCATAATAATTTTTGGATTTGAATTTCGTTCAGAAAAATTCTTGAAATGATCTGGTGTCTGTGTTCTGTTTTATGATTCTTCCTTAAAAACGTGACTCTTTTGGATTGAATATGGAACGTTTAATGGTGAAATTAATTTTTCCAGTAAACTATAGTTCTTTAGGGTTCATATGAATTAAAAATCACGTCAAAGTAACGGTTAGATGTTCCTAAAAGAATTTTTATATATCCGCTGCGACAAAATTTCAAAATTTAACAAAAATAAAGACTAGAAAAATAAATTGGTGTTTGGGCTTGGGACAAAAGTGCAAAGTCCAGGATTGATATTAAAAGTAACATTTCGGGTTTTGTGTTTGGATTTGGGTCGGAATCCAGGCCCGAAATTTTGGGTGTTACAGTTTGGTATCAGAGCTAGTCCGATCCTTTGGGCAGGCTAGTTTCTAAATAAGTCATTGCGTGTATATGCTTGTATGTGAATTGCTTGTAGTAATTTTTGATTGTGTTTTGTTAGAATGCGTAATAGGTTGTACTTCTTTTGCATAGAGAAATTCTCTATGTGATACTTATGTTTTAATGTCCTTCATTCAGGACATGTCTCGTCGTAATAATGGTTCATCCGGCCCACAAGATGAGGGTTTGGGTGATGTTGTCCATGCTTTGAATGTTGTTGCTCAAGCAATGCAACAACAAGTGAATCTTAATCAGAACGCACCTCCTCCCACTCCTCCACTTAATCAACGGGCTTTGTTAGTGAGAAGGTTTATTGAACAAAAGCATGATTCCTTCAAGGGTAATTCTGATCCACTAGTTGCTATAGATTGGATAGATAAGATTGAGAAAATATTTACCCTTTTAGATGTAAATGACGAGGATAAGCTGAATCTTGTAGTTTATAAGCTTGAGGGTGAAGCTACTCGCTGGTAGGACTTGACTCTTCGTTCTAGGAATGGCGATATGTTTAGTTGGGTGGAATTTCGACTCGCCTTACTAAGTAAATATTTTCTACAAACTGCACGAAACCAACGCATGATCGAGTTTATGCAGTTGAGCCAGAGAAATATGACAGTAGCACAGTATCAAGCCAAATTTAAAGAACTTTCTCGTTTTGCTACTCACCAGGTTGAGAATGAAGAGTGGAAGGCTTTTAAGTTTCAGGACGGACTTAGGCCTTCAATTAAGAGTAGGTTGTCTGTTTTTAAGATTACCTCTTATACTGAGATAGTGGAAAGAGCGATGATTGCTGAGAGAGACATTGAGGAGGCAGCTCGAATCCGAGAATGTCATACAGGTGACAAGAACAAAAATAACAACCATCCATACCAGAAGAAAGGAAATGGACCGAATATGGAGCTTCCTGCACCTTCGTGTTATCACTGTAAGCAACCTGGACATTTTAAGAGGAACTTACCTGTACTTGTTTCTCAAAGGAACCAACAACCTTTTGTACCTCAGAACCAGCGTCAAGGTTATCAACAAAACCGACCTCAGAACAATCCACCACAATACCAAGCTCGACAACCTCCTCGGCAACCTAAGTCCTTCAATATTGCTCATGTGGGACAGGATCCGGATAACTCAGTTGTTGAAAGTACACTCTTAGTTTACAATTCTTGGGTTAGATATTGTTTGATACTGGTTCTACTCATTCGTTTATTGCTTCTTCGTTTGTTTTGTCCTTGGGTTTGAAAACTGAATTGCTTGATGAGTATCTTGGCGTAGCTAGTGCTATAGGAGGTAGTGCACGTGTTGACCGCGTGGAACGAATGTGTGTAGTACGTATAGCTTAGCATGAGTTTTTGATTGACTTTTTTGTGATGAATATGCCTGGTTATGATGTAATCCTGGGTATGGATTGGTTATCTGCTCATCATGATGTTTTTGATTGTTTTCAAAAACGTATGACTCTTCATTCGGGGAAAGGTTTGGCTGTCCACTTTACCGGAACTCGTAGTTTTACGGATCCCCTTATCTTTTCGGAAAGACATTTCCGACAGACTTATTCTAGAGGTTTTATTTATTACTTAGAGATGATAGAAGATGAGCAGCAAGGTTCTGTATCTACGATGGGTATCCCAGTGGTAGAAGAGTTTGAAGATGTTTTCCCTGATGAATTACCAGGTTTTCCACCTAGAAGAGAAATGGACTTCACCATTGAAGTTCAACCTGGTACTTCTCCAATTTCGATGGCTCCTTATCTAATGGCACCAACGGAGTTGAAAGAACTGGACAAACAACTACTCGAGTTGGAAGCTAAGGGTTTTATTCGGGGTAGTACATCACCTTGGGGTGCACCAGTCCTTTTTGTGAAGAAGAAGGATAACTCGTTGAGATTGTGCATCGATTATAGAAAACTCAACGAAGTTACAGTGAAAAATAAATACCCCTTACCTAGGATCGAGGATTTGTTTGCACAGTTGAAGGGTTCTCAGTTTTTCTCGAAGATTGATATGCGATAAACTTATCATCAACTCTGAATCAAGGAAGAAGATATTCTGAAAAACGCTTTTCGAACTCGATTTGGACACTTCGAGTTTGTGGTGATGCAATTTGGACTCACAAATGCTCTAGTAGCATTCATGGATCTTATGCATCGAATTTTCCGACCATACTTAGATAAATTTGTAGCGGTATTTGTAGATGACATTCTTATCTATTCACGGTCACGAGAAGAGCACGAGGAACACCTGAGATTAACATTTCAGTTGTTCAGATCTCATCAGTTATACACTATGTTGAGTAAATGTGAGTTCTGGATTTCTGAAGTTCAGTTCTTGGGACACGTGGTCTGTAGGGAAGGAATCAAAGTGGACCCATCTAAGGTTGAAGTAGTTACCAACTGGAAAAGGCCAAAGAACGTGTTTGAGATTCGTAGCTTTCTGGTCTTAGCGGGTTACTACAGACATTTTGTTCAAGACTTTTCAAGAATAGCTTCACCGTTGATGAGATTGACTCGAAAGGATTCCATGTTTGAGTGGAATAATGATTGTGAGAAGGCTTTCTCCATTCTCAAGGAGAAATCAACTACTGCACCAGTTTTGACTACACCAGTGAGCGGAATTGGCTACGTGATCTTTTCCGATGCATCGTTGAAGGGTTTAGGGTGCATGCTTATGCAAGAAGGAAATGTGGTAGCTTATGCCTCAAAATAATTAAAGACACACGAATTGAATTACGCAACTCATGACCTCGAGTTGGCAGCTATTGTGTTCGCTCTTAAATTGTGGAGACACTATTATATGGTGAAAAGATAGACATATTTTGTGACCACAAAAGATTGCGGTATATTTTTACTCAACATGATTTGAAATTGAGACAGAGGCGTTGGATGGAATTCCTTAAGGATTACGCGTATACTTTTCATTACCATCCGGGGAAGGTAAACGTTGTAGTAGATGCTCTTAGCCGAAAATCGAGGGCCAGTGTAGCAAGTATGACTCTTCATGCTTGGGATTTGTACAGACATATGGAGGAATGCGACTTGGTCCCTGACGAGTTGATTTGCAATGATGTAGTTGTTCCAGAACTACAACAACGGATTGTAGAGGCTCAACAGACTGATAGAGAGATGATTTCGATTCGTGCTCAAATAACAGAAGGTCAAACACCAAAAGGTTGGGCTCAATCTGATGATGGACTTCGCTTTATGGGGAAACTTTTTGTTGGAGCATTGCTCAGTGGAACTCACCAAGCGTTGGTATGTCAAGTTTGATTGTCATATTTTAGTGACTCAAAACTCATCTAAAAGTCGTTTGATTGTATACTAGAGTCAACTTCGTCTAGGTTAGACTAGAAAGTCTAGGAATGTTGAGACATACAAGTATTACTCCGAAGACCTGAAGAAAGTGAAGAAGAAGCTAACTACAACGACAACATCATCCTTCCTCTTGAGGTTAGTAATATTGACTTGAACTGCTTTCATTTCTAACGTATCTTTCAAGTCGTGCCATATTGAAATCATAACTGCGAAGTTGTATATATTGTACATAGTGTATGTATTACTCTAGTGATGTGACATGGCCATATTTGTATGATCATAGTATTAGGGAATTAAACAACGAAGTATAACGCTTATCTTTTGAACTTCGTAGATATGATATCGTAATAATCGTGTATATATTGTTTCGATTATGTGAATGGGTTATGGTGAAGATTTTATCCTAGGAAACAATGTTTTATATTTGTTTAAAGGAAGTACATTCATGAACTTGTTTTATGAATCGAAAGGGAAATCGCTAGGCTTATTGGTACGGCTATTCATTGCATATCTTTGGATTACCAATATGTGTGAGATGGTAGAACCGATCGTAACTTTGTTATGTATCTTGGTACAACTAATCACAATGCCTGACTTATGATTTGGTATGACTAGTTTTTGTTAATTAGTGTAACCGATCCTAAGTAATCACCATGAGATGGTATGATTGATATTTGTAATTGGTGTGACCGATCCTATTAATTGTTGTGACCGATCATATAGAAGTTGTGTAATCGATCCTTGTAATTGGTGTAACCGATCCTGGTAATTCATGTAACCGATCCTGGTAATTCGTGTGACCGATCACAAGCAATACCATGAGTATATGGTCACCGGTCCTGGTAATTGATGTAACCGATCCTGGTAACTGATGTAACCGGTCCTAGTAACTTGTGTGACCGATCAAAAGTGTTTCCATATTAAGGAATAACCGATCCTAGTGATTGGTAGAACCGATTGAACCCATGTATGTGATTTGATATTTGATCAATCACATAGGGATCTTGGAATACAGGTGAATCAATTCTAAACTTGTTTGGAAGTGTGATATAACCGATTTCAAGAATGTAAATCCATGTAAATATGAATAAGGATTTACAGTGAAAAGATGTCAACATACTTTGAACACGTTCAGTAACTCTTATCATTTATTGTTCAAAGATATTCCTTAGTACTCAAGGAGATCATGTGCCGAAATAAATTGAGAATCTTTTAATTAAGGTTTTTGGTTTTATATGCTTTAATTGCCAACAATTAAATGCATATCTCTAGAGAATAAAAATTAGTAATGTGCATTTACTAATTGGAGATTTTCTATTGAGAGATTTCGGAAATTTTGGACAAGCATTTATTCGAATTATAAAAAACAAATTTAAACATTCATTGCATATCTTGAGAATACTTTCGGTTTTGGAAATTCCTTGGTGTCCAAACATCCTTGGTCTATAAATACCTAAGTTTGCATTTCTAGCAAACTATCCTAAGAGCCAGGCAAACTTCATCTTTTTGTTGTTTCTTGTGGAGCCGTCTATCCGGGGAGGAAAGTACCCTAATTAGGTGAAATCTCTTACGACCGCTCATTTAAAGACTCATGTGGGATCAAGAAGCTCTACGAGTACGATTGGTGGGAAACTAGATAATTGCAGTGTTATTAGTTTTCGATTGATTTGATTGACTAATGGTTGTTGAAACTTTGATTGCACCTAGTTTGTTTATTCTTGAGAATCTTCTCTTCTGATATAAGATTCATTCAAACTAGATCGAAGTATCGACGTGATCTTTAGAACTGTTTGTAGATCTAAAGACATCTTGTGATAATCCATTATTAACATACTCCGTTCTGTGTGTGATTGATCACAAGAGATTCAAGTGGTGTTATGCAGGTGTTTATTGAAGATTAAAGAAGATTTGAATACAAAGAAGATTTCTTATTTGGATCTCATATCTTTGGGTGTGCACAAACCTTAAGCGGATGGGATCCAACTAGAATCGGATTTATTCGATTGATTAGTAGCGTGAGATCGGCATAACTTTATAGTTTCTTGTTGGAATCTATATCGATTGATTGCGAATCTAAACTTGACTACTTCAGTAGTTATTGGATAGATTGATCTAACCAGGCAAAGGAGTTTATTAGATTAAATAGAAGAGCCTTTGCGTATGACTTGAGATATATTTATCTTAAAAGAATCGAAAGAGTTGTTACCAAACAGATTTGTTGTTCATTTACTGTTTGGAATACGATCCAAAGGAATTGTTCCAGTGCGTGCACTCATTGAATTCGGAAGCGCAGGGATACTGAGGAAACTAAGTGAACTAAGGGTAGTTGCTTGGTCTCAACTATACGAAGTTGGTGTAGATTTTGTATAGCGGCTTAATTCTTCGAGTATTCAATTCTAGACTAGGTCCCGGGGTTTGCAATTTTCCTCGTTAACAAAATATTGCTGTGTGATTTACTTTTATTTTCCGCAATTATATTTGTTTATATAATTTAAAGTAAATTACACAAACGTTAACTCCGTACATACTTGATAGTGATCCTATAGAGTTTGGTTAAGTCCGAACCTATTATCAAGTATCACACTTTGGTAGTCGTATTGTCTCGATCTCGTATCTATAGACAATCACACACAAAGTGTGAATACCGATTTGTTGCATTGTCTCGACTTTGTCCATAGACGATCACTTTCGGTAAGAGGACTTATAGGTTGATAAATAAAAGATTGTGGTGTATTTGGGTACCCTCGTCTTTTCACTTTTTGTGCCAGTGAAATTGAGGATGGAGGTACTAGAACAGGCTCACAATTCTAAGTTTACCGTTCATCTGGCAGGATCGAAGATGTACCATGACATGAAGAGACAATATTGGTGGAAAGTGATGAAAATATATGTTGCCTTGTATGTATTGAGATGTCTCACTTGCCAGCAAGTGAAGATTAACCATCATAAACCAGGAGGGTTACTTCAACCATTGCCCATCTCAGAATGGAAATGGGAACACATCACTATGGATTTTGTCATGGGATTACCTAGAATTGCACATTGCAATACTATATGGGTTATCGTTGATAGACTTACCAAGTCGGCGCACTTCTTAGCAATCAAGAAGACTGATACGTTAGCCACGTTAAGTCAGATGTATATCCACGAGATAATAAGGTTGCACGGTATGCCGGTGTCAATTATATCTGACAGAGATCTTCGTTTTACTTCTCAGTTCTGGCAGAGTCTACAGAAGGCGTTAGGTACACGTCTTTGCCTTAGTATTGCTTTTCATCCCCAGACCGACGGGCAGCCTGAACGGGTAATTCAGATTATGGAGGATATGCTACGAGCTTGTGCCTTGGATTCCAAAGGAAGGTAGAGTGAGCACTTGCCATTAGTAGAGTTTTCTTATAATAATAGTCATCAAGCTAGTATGGGTATTGCACTGTATGAAGCTTTGTACGGACGACCTTGTAGATCTCCAGTATGTTGGACTGAAATCGGTGAACAAAGCATTTTTGGACCCGACTTAGTAAGAGAGACGACTTAGAAGGTTCAGTTAATCTGACAGAGGTTAATGACAGCTCAGAGTCGTTAAAAGAGTTATGCTGACAAGAGACGTCGACCTTTAGAGTTTACTGTGGGTGACTTGGTGTTACTTAAAGTGAGCCCGAAGAGAGGTGTTAAGTGTTTTGGTAAGAAATGAATACATTGGGCCTTTCCAGATTATTGGGCGTGTTGGTGCAGTAGCTTATCAGTTGGAGTTACCTCAGCAAATTGGGCACGTTCATGACACTTTCCACGTGTCAATGTTGCGGAAGTACGAGAGAGATCCGTCTTATGCTATTGACCCTTCGCATATTATTGCTTGGGAAGATTTGGAGATCCAAGAGGATGCTACGTACGTGGAGCGACCGGTTCGAATTTTGGACTTTAAGGAGCATGTGCTTCGCACTAAGACCATCCCTATGGTTAAGGTGCAGTGGCAGCGTCGCCTGGTCGAGGAAGCGACGTGAGAATTAGAGTCCGAGATGCGGAGCAAATACCCTGAGCTTTTCTAAGGTAACCTCTAAATTTCGTGACGAAATTTCTTTTAAGGGAGATAGGGTTGTAAGGATCGTCCCAAATTTCACGGGTATTTATGTCATTTTAATAGTAAGGGTAAAATAGCCATTTGTAATAAAGGGTATTTTGGTAATTTTGGATTGTTTGGGATGGTTACTATAGTTATTTAGCGTTGGTGCTGTATGCATGTGCTAAGTTTTTAGGTTGATGCCTTACAAGTAAAAATGAGTGTATATACATTAGCATTTTACTAATTTCAGGAAGTTATCATTTACGGGCCGTCACTTAATTTTTGGTAGCAAATAATTTAGCAGAGAAAATAAAATAAAATAAGACAAAACATGAATTATTACGGCAGATTTTGTTTGGCTGAATTTATGCTCATAGGCAAGTATCCGTGCTAGTATAGGCGTTGGGAAAGTCGAGAGATTTTTCATGAATCAGTTGGTTAATTTTTGATTCTTATGTCGACACTTAGATAGGAAGTGGGGTGAAAATTAATCAAAAACTCATGATATACAGTAATTGGTTAGCATTTTTCACCTTGCCGCGTGTCGAGTTGTTATAGGATACTTGACTATCATTATTTATTTAATATTGTTTTTATACCTAGCCTTGTCTCTTGATTAGTGTATTAGTAGGTTATATACTGTTGACTTTAAAAAAGTTTTGGTAAAGGGGATGACCAGGGGACAATGCATTCAAGTTTTTAGGAAGACCTTGATTGCTTTATGACACGTGAATTTCTTATGGAACTTAGCCAAACAATAGTGGGATTTTATCTTGTATAGAATTACAGAGATTAGTGAATTTTCTTAAAGGTCAACTATTAAAGTTTTATAAAATAGAATTTGCTATAGAAATTAGTGTACACGTATCATCTTGCCATGAGACACATCTTAACTAGTAAGCTACTAAGTTTGCCAGGATCGAGTAGAAAAAGAATTTCTAGATTTGATCGGTCCTGCCAACTTCCCATAGTGGTTACGTCACCTCCTTTGACCATGCCAACCCTTGGATGCTAGCGAAACCTAGGATGAATAGGGAGTTTGGAATGTACGCATATTGAAGGAATGAGATGCCGTCTTTTTAAAGACAAAAACCTACAAAGAACTCTCCTTCTGTCCCACTATTATTTGACCTATTTGTTTTTATATTTTGTCTCATTAATAGTTGATTTTATATTAATAATTGATTTTATATCATTTGATACTCATGTTTATATTCGTTACGTATGTGTTTTAAAATGTTTTTCAATGATATAAAATTTACGAATATCCGTGGTATAGTTTGAGAGATAAATCATTTCTAAATTATACTACTAGGTCAACTAATAGTGGGACAGAGGTAGTATTTTTTTTTTACGGAAGAAGAAAAAGGTAAAGGAATCAGAAACAAAACCAGAAAGTCTAGATTGACTTCGCCCCTTCCACCGAAAATTACACACACAGACACAGGTGGCGGGTCCCATTTCTACCCACACCTATTTCGATGCTAAGCACGCTGAATATTATCCATTCGATCCCCTCTCGGGAGAAATCGAAGTGGAATTTTCGGAGGGTCTAGACTGGTTGAAACAAAACATAGAACTAAGTTTTCTAGTAGGGTAGGTAGTTTTGTGGGAGCATCCTACTAACACATGAATCTGACACCATAAAACGAAGAAGAACAGCTTTAGTTGACGTAAGAGTTTGTCTCTTTTTGGATCGGTGTTTGCATCGTTTTCTTAAGGATTATTTGCTAGCGTTTGAGGTAGGTGCAACATTGTCAAAAACCTTTTTTCTATTTAAATTCTTTTAATTAAATTCATATTTGCAAGTTTTCATTAATATATGGATAATAAATGATGTTGTGAGCATGATTATGAATAAATTTCTTCAGTAAGCTTTGCGAATCGGGCGAGTCGTGCTCTGTGAATCAGGCAACGAACTCAGTAATTTTTTCTTTCAAAAATATCGATTTCCGCATTTGAACTTCATTAATTCAGGTGATTTCATCTATTCCCATTAATGATTGGTGTTTCCATGTTGATAATAATCTTCTTTATCGTTTGAATCATCGATTTATTTTCACTCTGAAGTGTAATCGATGGATAAAACTTTTGGATCTGGTTTTTTTGATTCTCCATCTAACTCTGCAAAAAAAGGTGATGAACCTGAAGTTTGTATTTCTGATGAAGATATCGATGATTGTCTTGATGAATGGAAATTTAGCCTTATTGGTAGATTAGATTTTTCAAAACTTTCTTTAGAAACGGCTGTGAAATCTCTTCAATCTCAATGGAAACTAAACGGTAGTTTTCAACTTATTCCTCTTGGTAAAAGGCTTTTTTGTGATCAAATTGGAAAATAATGAAGATAAACATCATATCCGGTCTGGTTACTGGGAAGTGGAATCACAAAGTGTTAAAATTAAGAATTGGGGACCAAATTTTAAACCAGCTGAACAAAAAACTTCTACTGCTTTTGTTTGGTTTCATCTGCCAGGTCTGAGTATTGAGCACTGAAAAGAGAAGATCATTATGGATATTGGTAAAGCTCTGGGAAGGCCTGTTAAGGTTGATGAAGTAACTTTGAAAAGGAAAATATGATACTATGCTAGCGTTCTTGTGGAAGTGGACTTGAATAAATCTATTCCAGAGAAGGTTTGGGTAAAGACTAAATATTGTGGATTCTCCCAAACAATTCAAATGCCTAAGGTCCCTAAATTTTGTGTTCACTGCAAAATTATTGGTCACTCTGCATCAGAATGTAGATTTAAAAGGAAAGAATCAACACAAAAAGAAGCAGCTAAAGATTTTGGTTTTCATAAGGTACTAACACTAGAAGAAAGAATAAAAATAAAGAAGATACAACCAATATTGGTTTTGATATTTGTTTCCCTGACAAAGAAGATAATGTAACTGAGATTTTAATGCCTCCTCCAATAATCCATGATTAATTGGAAGAAGGTGAATTATCTTCAGGAAGATATGAAGTCTTGAAGGAAATGGAAGCACAGATAGATTCTATAAAAGATTTTCCTCCTCTTGAAGTGAGTCAGTTGCTCGATATTGCTACAACATCAAGCTCTAATGTAGTCAACGTGATACCTGCTGTCAAAGAAGTTATACTGGAAGTTGCCAAAAAGCCTGAGCTGCTAAAGGTCACAACCAGAAAACAAGCTGCTAAAAAGAGTGATAATGGGAAGAAGAGCCCTCCTCTTCAAAAACTTTCTTCTAAATGAGAGTCCTCTTTTGGAATGTCAGAGGCTTAAAAATAAATAAAGTCAAAGACAAACTTCAGAGGTTAATTAAAAAAATTAGTCCTTCTTTGGTTTGGATAGTTGAACCAAAAGTAAAAGCTAATTCAAAATATGCAAGAATGATGAGGTTGATAGGAATGAAATGTAGTTTAATTCATCGGATGGGATCCATAAACAAAAGGATTTGACAAATGAAATCGAAAAACCATCATGACCGTCACTTGTTTTATATCTAAGGGTTTATATTGTTGGTGACATGGCACTTTTTAGAGCCCATATTCTTATGCGGCTCGAGTTTTAGCCAAGCCACATAACGATTAAGGAAAGACTTAAAAACTTAATATCGTCCAGATTCCAGAACCTTATGTCCTCAGTTTTTAATCAAAACAACACAAAAAAAAAATTAAAAATAAATAAATCAAAGTTCATTCTTCTTTTCCACAATAAAAAATTATTTCGGCTGTAACCTATAATAAAAAATTTAACTGTCAGTCCTCTGTTTATATATTTCGATTAATTCCAAAGTAACATGGGACTCCTCCCCTTGTTGATTGTAATGGTTAATCTTCTTGATGAGGATTTTTTTTCGTAGCACTGCATTAGCAATGTGGGGACGATCTAATTTTCCCTCTCAGTTTATTATGTATTGGATGGTATACGAGCCCTGTGTATGGGCACAACTGGGTGAGCTTAAAATTACAAAGGAACAAATTTTGTAAAGGTATAGGTCTACGGAAAATATTTACTTGTAAGATATTAGTTTTGTAATTCCCAATCAACTAACATACTGTAGTTTAGGTTTCATATATGCATAAATATATATATATTTGCTTAAGAACACCAAAAATTAGGCGCACGTCTACATCCACAAAGGTTCTTCAAAATACTGAATTCTCCTATTAATAAAAATCCTATTAAGGACACAATGGACTAACAGTAAAAGGCATTAGACTAGCAGAAGACGATGAACAGAATTTGCATAAGGAAAATTCATTAGATGTGATTAGGGTTCTTGAATATTTCTTTAATAAAAATTTGGCTTGGCTAAGCTTGAGCCGGATACCCATATAAAGAAAAATGAGCCAGGAAAGAATGCAACGTCATCCCCATTACAGACCCTTAGATGTATAACAGCTGACGGTTGTGATGGTTTGTCGATTTCTTTTGTCAAACCCTTTTGTTTATGGATCTCGTCCATTAATTCATAATAGTACTTCTGAGAGAAAAGGTAATTTTTGGTTATGTTGGAATGCATCAATTGAAGATCCTAAAGTTATTTCTATTACAAGACAATCCATTAAAGTAGAGGTTGGAGGTGCTCTTATTACTGGTGTTCATGGTGCTAATTACACTCTGGACAGAAAAAGCTTGTGGAAAGAATTGGAAATAATTAGCTCTCACAACCTTCCTTGGCTAGTGATTGGAGACTTTAATGCAATTTTATGTATGGATGAGAAGAAAGGTGGTAGAAATCCTTTAAGAGAAGCAATGTTAGACTTTAATCATTGTCTCAGCACTTGTGGTCTACTTCCTGCTCCAAAATCTGGAATCAAATTGTCTTGGTGTAACAATAGAGTGGGTATGAAGAGAATCCTTTGTAATCTGGATAGAGCTGTCTACAATGTAAAATGGTTGGAGTTATATCCAAATTGGGAGTATAATGTTGGTACTAGAGGAGTCTCAGATCATGGTCCTCTCACTGGTGCCAATAAATCTTTTCCCAAACCACATAATAATCCATTCAAATCTTTCAAGGTATGGTCCACTCATGAAACATTTATGCAAGTAGTTGAAGCTGCATGGCAATTTGAAGTTCAAGGTACTCCTATTTTTGTATACATGAAGAAACTCAAACATTTGAAATTAATTCTTAAGAAGTGGAATTGGGAAGTATTTGGAGATGTTAACTCTAAGTTGATACAAGCTGATAAGGATGTACTCTCTACTTCTTTATTATCTGACAACAATCCAGAAGACATTCATCTTCTAAATAAATTGGTGACAGTTAGAGGAGTTCAAGAGATAATTTCTAATCAACAAAGAGAACTGCTTCATCAAAAATCAAGAATCAAATGGTTAAAGGAAGGTGCTGCTAATATCAATTTCTTTCACACAAATATGAAGATCATGACAGCTCACAATACTATCTCTGAAATTGAGACAGGAAAAGGTTATTTAGTTGCAACTCATAATGAAATCTCTGACACTCTAGTACAATACTTTGAAGCCAAATTCAAACACACAGGGGTGCATATGTCAGAAAGCTTAATGAATATAATTCCGGAGATACTGAGCAATGGTGATAGACAATTTTTAGACTCAATTCCTAGTGCAAATGAAATAAAAGTAGCAGTTCATGACCTGGACCCTGACAGCTCTCCAGGTCCAGATGGCTTTGGTGGATGGTTTTATAGAAAATGCTGGGATATAATTGGAAATGATGTAATCAAAGCTATTCAATATTGTTGGCAGAAATGCTATATTCCTAATGGTTTGAACTCCAATTTTCTAGTGCTACTAGCCAAGGTGCAGAATGCTAAGAAGCCTCAGCAATTTAGGTCAACTGGCTTAGCAAACTTCTTTTTTAAGATACTCACTAAGGTTATTGCCATGAGACTAAGCAGTCTATTAAGAAAGATTATATCACCTCAACAAGGAGCATTTATCAAAGGTAAAAATATCCAGGAACAGATAGTACTAGCCTCAGAAATGGTCAATGAGTTGGACAAAACTAGAAGAGGGGGAAATGTTGCATTGAAAATAGATATTACTCAAGCTTTTGACTCCATCAGCTGGGAATTTCTATATGAAGTCTTAAGAAGAATGGGATTTTCTGCTAAATTCATTAAATGGCTGGATACCTTATTCTCATCTGCAAAAATCTCAATTTTGGTAAATGGTGGACCTGCTGGATACTTCTCAACAAGTAGAGGGCTCAGACAGGGTGATCCCCTATCACCCATATTATTCATTATTGCTGAGGATGTTCTAAGAAGAGCTATAAAAAAATGGTATCTGAAAAGAAGTTGCTCCCTATGGTGAATAGAAATGGCATATGTCCAACTCATATCTTCTTTGCAGATGATGTGCTCCTCTTCTGCAATGGAGATAAGAGAAATATCAATAGATTAATGAAGATTCTCACTGATTATCAAGCAGCATCTGGCCAAGTAATCAGTTCAATTAAAAGCAAATGTTTTGTGGGAGGCACATCTCATTGTAGAAAAGAAGCCATGGCCGAGACATGCCAAATGCAATTATCTTCCTTCCCAGATAAATATTTGGGTATCATGCTATTCTCAGGAAGAGTTAAATCATGCCATGTATGGGGTGTGGTAGAGCAATTACAACATTCTCTAGCTGGATGGAAAGGTAAAATGTTAGCATTTCAAGAGAGGCTTATATTGATTAAAACAGTTCTCTGCAGCATACATGTTTATAACATGTCTATCTATAAGTGGCCCAAGAGTGTGTTAAAAGAATGTGAAAAATTTATTAGAAACTTCTTATGGTCAGGAGACCCAAATGTGAGAAAACTGATTACTCTTAAATGGGACAATGTATGTTCTCCATTGGAAGAAGGTGGTTTGGGCATAAGAAGATTTTGAATCATTAACAGAGCTTTGTTAACGAAGTTGTCATGGAAGATACAACAAGGTGAAGAGGAATGGTCTCTATTTTTTCAAGCTAAATTCAAAAAGAAATATGGTGACTGGATATCTTATCACAAAAAATCCTCTATTTGGCCTGGTATCAAGAGTGTTCTACATGATGTAAAATCTCATTCTAGATGGATTGTTGGTGATGGTCAAAATATTAATGTATGGGAAGATGCTTGGATCAAAGATAAACCATTGAAATATCTCCATCTTAATAATGAATTTATTCAACATCACCAAAACTTGAAGGTCAGCTCACTCTTAACTAATGGTGTATGGAACATTCCATCTGAATTTTTGGATTTCTTTGCAGTTCATGAATTGCCTACAACAGATGGTCAAAAGGATAAACAAGTATGGAGTGGAACAATACTGGTAACTTCAGTGTCTCCTCAGCTATTCAATGTATAAGGAAAAAATTCTCTGTGTTGAATGACTTTAAACTGCTATGGAAAGCATGTGTACATCCTACAGTAAAAAGCATTATCTGGAAAATTGCAAGAAACATTTGTGCCTCTGAAGACAATTTATAGAAAAAGGGAATACATTTAGCCTCCAGATGCTATATGTGTAAAGCTAAAAAAAAAATATCTTGATCACATCCTATGGTCCTGTGCATTTAGCTCCAATCTGTGGCTTTGGATTGGAAATATATTCTATTTCAGGATTCCAAGTTCTCTTCATGATATCTTGGGGCTTGCAAAACATAAAAGCTCTGTCATTCAAGAACTCTGGATAGCAGCTGCTTTTATAACATTAAGAGAAATTTGTTTTTTTTAGAAACAGTCTGGTATTTGATGAAGAGGTAGCAAACCTGGATAACATCAAGCGGAAGATTAGATTTCTAACCAGTGAATGTGAATTCAGACTGAAATGCACTATGATCTCCAGATATTGAGCTTCTTCAAGTTGAAATACAGGAAGACTCATAATCTCAGGGTAATGGAAATTCACTTCACCCTACCAGAACCACCAACTATCTTGATTTTTTGTGATGAAGCCTCTAAAGGAAACCTAGGTATGGCAGGTTATGGCTTTGTAGCAAGAAAAGGGATGGAATTCTTGATTGCAGTATATGGTGGTGTTGGATTAGCTACAAACTTCTTTGCATAGGTCATGGCTATAATTTGTGTAGGTGAATGGGTTGTGCAGAATAACCATCTACAAGTATGCTTCAGATCTGACTCTAAAGCTGCAGTCATGGCTTTCAATAACAAAAAGCTGCCTTGGTTTGTTTCTACCAGATGGAACAAAATTTGTGATAAGCTGACAGAGTATAACATTGAACACAGCTACAGGGAAGTCAACTTCAGTGCAAATAAGTTAGCTAAAGAGGGGAGTGATCTTCCTAAAAACAGTGTAAAAATCTATTCTGAGTGTAGTATACTTACTCTAGAAACTCCTTACTCCACCTACTACAGGTTCTACTAGAATCTCTTAGGATGTCCCAACTTTTTTGTTTTACATTTCAGTCTTGCATAATTGGCTTCTGTAACTATTCTTGTTTTGATCATAGTTAATAAAATCACAATTTTGATTGAGCAAAAAAAAGTGAACATGATTATGAATGTTGGGATGCGGTCCGTAGATTGCGATTCTTAAAATCACTTTTGATGGGATACGAAATATCCTTAGGAACAGTTTTGTTTCCCAAAACCCACGTGGGGCTCCCTGGGGAGAGCGGATTGATTGATTTTATTGTTCTTATGCATGTGGTGTTTCCATGTGTTTGTGATGTTGTTAATCATGCTAGTTGTTTTTAAAAGGAATTGAAAAATATTGCGTAAAACGTTTTGTTGCTTCTTTTCCTACTTGGTGTCACAACTCATGTTGTTTCATGACAAAAAAAATCCATATTTTATGGCACCGCAAGGAGCTAATGGCGGAAAAGCGTAGAGATCGGTTTTGGTGCTATTATTAGTAGTTTGCATAGGATTTATGATTGGAAATTGTAATAAAAGATCATCAACTCTTGTAGATGATTTAATGAGTATTTATTGATTACTAAAATATTAGAGATTATTGGGTTAATGTATAACCAATGAAACAATGCTTTGTTAAAAAAATTCTATTTGATTAGACAATGAATTTCTGAGTCATGTTAGTTTGACTGTTAATGATAATTGTTTTATAATATGTTATCATTCCATTCTATTTTTTACATATGTAAAACTCCTTAGGAATGCATTAAAAAAAAATCATAATTTTCTGATTACCATATGTATTTCTAAAATAATTGTTTCTCACTGTACTAAATTCAGAAGTTATCTAGCAGATTCAACAATATTGAAGTTTCCATGTTTTAAACATATTATATGTTACGTTTTAGGCTTTGATGTCTTATGTAAACTTTAAGATCTTTATTTTTTATTTTTAAAATGGTAAACCAAAGATTATTTTGAGTTTTGAGTGATTTTATATGATTTTTATAAAACGTACTATCTTTGTTTTACTTTTCTGCAGTGCTGGTCAACTACACGTTTGACTATGGTAAAAATGCCTTTAAATTAAACTAAAAATTATAGAAAATTTATTAATGGAACTACAGTTAGGATTCAGAATGTATAACCATAATAATTTTTGGATTTGAATTTCGTTCATAAAAATTCTTGGAATGATCTGGTGTCTGTTTCTGTTTTCTAATTCTTCCTTAAAAACGTGACTCTTTTGGATTGAATCTTGAACGTTTAATGGTGAAATTATTTTTTTAAGTAAACTATAGTACTTTAGGTTTCATATGAATTAAAAATCACGTCAAAGTAACGGTTAGATGTTCCTAAAAGAATTTTTATATATCCGTTGAGACAGAATTTAAAAATTTAACATAAATAAAGACTAGACAAATAAATAGGTGTTTGGGCTTGGGACAAAAGTGCAAAGTACGGGATTGATATTTAAAGTAACATTTCAAGTTTTGTGTTTGGATTTGGGTCGGAATCCAGGCCCGAAACTTGGGGTGTTACAGTTTGGTATCAGAGCTAGTCTGATCATTTGGGCAGGCTAGTTTCTAAATAAGTCATTGCATGTATATGCTTGTATGTGAATTGCTTGTAGTAATTGTTGATTGTGTTTTGTTAGAATGCGTAATAGGTTGTACTTCTTTTGCATAGAGAAATTCTCTATGTGATACTTATGTTTTAATGTCCTTCATTCAGGACATGTCTCGTCGTAATAATGGTTCATCCGGCCCACAAGATGAGGGTTTGGGTGATGTTGTCCGTGCTTTGAATGTTGTTGCTCAAGCAATGCAACAACAAGTGAATCTTAATCAGAACGCACCTCCTCCCACTCCTCCACTTAATCAACGGGCTTTGTTAGTGAGATGGTTTATTGAACAAAAGCATGATTCCTTCAAGGGTAATCCTGATCCACTAGTTGCTATAGATTGGATAGATAAGATTGAGAAAATATTCACCCTTTTAGATGTAAATGACGAGGATAAGCTGAATCTTGTAGTTTATAAGCTTGAGGGTGAAGCTACTCGCTGGTAGGACTTGACTCTTCGTTCTAGGAATGGCGATATGTTTAGTTGGGTGGAATTTCGACTCGCCTTACTAAGTAAATATTTTCTACAAACTACACGAAACCAACGCATGATCGAGTTTATGCAGTTGAGCCAGAGAAATATGACAGTAGCGCAGTATCAAAGAACTTTCTCATTTTGCTACTCACCAGGTTGAGAATGAAGAGTTGAAGGCCTTTAAGTTTCAGGACGGACTTAGGCCTTCAATTAAGAGTAGGTTGTCTGTTTTGAAGATTACCTCTTATACTGAGATAGTGGAAAGAGCGATGATTGCTGAGAGAGACATTGAGGAGGCAGCTCGAATCCGAGAATGTCATACAGGTGACAAGAACAAAAATAACAACCATCCATACCAGAAGAAAGGAAATGGACCGAATATGGAGCTTCCTGCACCTTCGTGTTATCACTGTAAGCAACCTGGACATTTTAAGAGGAACTTACCTGTACTTGTTTCTCAAAGGAACCAACAACCTTTTGTACCTCAGAACCAGCGTCAAGGTTATCAACAAAACCGACCTCAGAACAATCCACCACAATACCAAGCTCGACGACCTCCTCGGCAACCTAAGGCCTTCAATATTGCTCATATGGGATAGGATCCGGATAACTCAGTTGTTGAAGGTACACTCTTAGTTTACAATTCTTGGGCTAAGATATTGTTTGATACTGGTGCTACTCATTCGTTTATCGCTTCTTCGTTTGTTTTATCCTTGGGTTTGAAAACTGAATTGCTTAATGAGTATCTTGGCGTAGCTAGTGCTGTAGGAGGTAGTGCACGTGTTGACCGCGTGAAACGAATGTGTGTAGTACGTATAGCTAAGCATGAGTTTTTGATTGACTTTTTTGTGATGAATATGCGTGGTTATGATGTAATCCTGGGTATGGATTGGTTATCTGCTAATCATGATGCTTTTGATTGTTTTCAAAAATGTGTGACTCTTCATTCGGGGGAGTGTTTAGTTGTCCACTTTACCGGAACTCATAGTTTTACGGATCCCCTTATCTTTCCGACAGACTCATTTTAGAGGTTTTATTTATCACTTAGAGATGATAGAAGACGAGCAGCAAGGTTCTGTCTCTACGATGGGTATCCCAGTGGTAGAAGAGTTTGAAGATGTTTTCCCTGATGAATTACCAGGTTTTCCCCCTAGAAGAGAAATAGACTTCACCATTGAAGTTCAACCTGGTACTTCTCCAATTTCGATGGCTCCTTATCGAATGGCACCAACGGAGTTGAAAGAACTGGACAAACAACTACTCGAGTTGGAAGCTAAGGGTTTTATTCGATGTAGTACATCATCTTGGGGAGCACTAGTCCTTTTTGTGAAGAAGAAGGATAACTCGTTGAGATTGTGCATCGATTATAGAAAACTCAACGAAGTTACAGTGAAAAATAAATACCCCTTACCTAGGATCGAGGATTTGTTTGATCAGTTGAAGGGTTCTCAGTTTTTCTCGAAGATTGATATGTGATAAGCTTATCATCAACTCTGAATCAAGAAGAGGATATTCCAAAAAACCGTTTTTCGAACTTGATTTTGACACTTCGAGTTTGTGGTGATGCCATTTGGACTCACAAATGCTCCAGCAGTATTCATGGATCTTATGCATCGAATTTTTCGACCGTACTTAGATAAATTTGTAGCGGTATTTGTAGATGACATTCTTATCTATTCACGGTCACGATAAGAGCATGAGGAACACCTGAGATTAGAATTGCAGTTGTTGATATCTCATCAATTGTACGCTAAGTTGAGTAAATGTGAGTTCTGGCTTTCTGAAGTTAAGTTTTTGGGACACATGGTCTGTAGGGAATGAATCAAAGTGGACCCATATAAGGTTGAAGCAGTTACCAACTGGGAAAGGCTAAAGAACGTGTTTGAGGTTCGTAGCTTTCTGGGCCTAGCGGGTTACTACAGACGTTTTGTTCAAGACGTTTCAAGAATAGCTTCACCGTTGATGAGATTGACTCGAAAGGATTCCAAGTTTGAGTGGAATAATGATTGTGAGAAGGCTTTCTCCATTCTCAAGGAGAAATTAACTACTGCACCAGTTTTGACTACACCAGTGAGCGAAATTGGCTACGTGATCTTTTTTGATGCATCGTTGAAGGGTTTAGGGTGCGTGCTTATGCAAGAAGGAAAAGTGGTAGCTTATGCCTCAAAACAATTAAAGACACACGAATTGAATTACGCAACTCATTACCTCTAGTTGGCATCTATTGTGTTCACCCTTAAGTTATGGAGACACTATTTGTATGGTGAAAAGATAGACATATTTTGTGACCACAAAAGCTTGCAGTATATTTTTACTCAACGAGATTTGAACCTGAGACAAAGGTGTTGGATGAAATTCCTTAAGGATTACATGTATACTTTCCATTACCATCCGGGGAAGGTAAACATTGTAGCAGATGATCTTAGCCGAAAATCGAGGGCCAGTGTAGCAAGTATGACTCTTCATGCTTGGGATTTATACAGGCATATGGAGGAATGTGACTTGGGACCCTGACAAGTTGATTTGCAATGATGTAGTTGTTCCATAATTACAACAATGGATTGTAGAGGCTCAACAGACTGATAGAGAGATAATTTCGATTCGTACTCAAATAGCAGAAGGTCAACACCATAAGGTTGGGCTCAATCTGATGGTGGAAATCGTTTTATGGGAAAAAAAAAAAATTAGAGCATTGCTCGGTGGAACTCACCAAGCATTGGTATGTCAAGTTTGGTTGTCATATTTTAGTGACTCAAAACTCATCTAAAAGTCGCTTGATTGTATACTAGAGTCAACTTCGTTTAGGTTAGACTAGAAAGTCTAGGAATGTTGAGACATACAAGTATTACTTCAAAGACCTGAAGAGAGTGAATAAGAAGCGAACTACAACGACAACATCATCCTTCCTCTTGAGGTTAGTAATATTGACTTGAACTGCTTTCATTTCTAACGTATCTTTCAAGTCGTGCAATATTGAAAACATAACTGCATAACTGCGAAGCTGTATATATTGTACATAGTGTATGTATTACTCTAGTGATGTGACATGGCCATATTTTATGATCATAGTATTAGGGAATTAGACAACGAAGTATAACGCTTATCTTTTGAACTTCGTAGATATGACATCGACATAATCGTGTATATATTGTTTTATTATGTTAATGGGTTATAGTGAAGATTTCATCCTAGGAAACAATGTTTTACATTTGTTTAAAGGAAGTACATTCATGAACTTGTTTTATGAATCGAAAGGGAAATCGCTAGGCTTTTTGGTACGGCTATTCATTGCATATCTTTGGATTACCAATATGTGTGAGATGGTAGAACCGCTCGTAACTTTGTTATGTATCTTGGTATAACTAATCACAATGCTTGACTTATGATTTGGTATCACTAGTTTTTGTTAATTAGTGTAACCGATCCTAAGTAATCACCATGAGATGGTATGATCGATATTTGTAATTGGTGTGACCTATCACAGAGAAGTTGTGTAATCGATCATTGTAATTGGTGTAACTGGTCCTGGTAATTGGTGTAACCGATCTTGGTAATTCGTGTAACCGATCCTTGTAATTCGTGTGACCTATCACAAGCAATACCATGATTATGTTTTTAACCTGTCTTGGTAATTGATGTAACCGATCTTGGTAACTGATATAACCGGTCCTGGTAACTTTTGTGACCGATCACAAGTGTTTCCATATTAAGGAATAACCGATCCTAGTGATTGGTAGAACCGATTGAACCCATGTATGTGATTTGATATTTGATCAATCACATAGTAATCTTGGAATACAGGTGAATCAATTCTAAACTTGTTTGGAAGTGTGACATAACCGATTTAAAGAATGTAAATCCATGTAAATATGAATAAGGATTTACAGTGAAAAGATATCAACATATTTTGAACACGTTCAGTAACTCGTATCATTTATTGTTCAAAGATATTCCTTAGTACTCAAGGAGATCCTGTGCCGAAATAAATGTAGAATCTTTTAATTAAGATTTTTGGTTTTAGATGCTTTAATTACCAGCAATTAAATGCATATCTCTAGAGAATAAAAATTAGTAATGTGCATTTACTAATTGGAGATTTTCTATTGAGATATTTTGGAAATTTTGGACAAGCATTTATTGGAATTATGAAAAACGAATTTCGCTATTCATTGCATATCTTGAGAATACTTTCGGTTTTGGAAATTCCTTGGTGTCCAAACATCCTTGGTCTATAAATACCTAAGTTTGCATTTCTAGCAAACTATCCTAAGAGCCAGGCAAACTTCATCTTTTTGTTGTTTCTTGTGGAGCCGTCTATCCAGAGAGGAAAGTATCCTAATTAGGTGAAATCTCTTACGACCGCTCCTTTAAAGACTCCTGTGGGATCAAGAAGCTCTACGAGTACCATTGGTGGGAAACTAGATAATTGCAGTGTTATTAGTTTTCGATTGATTTGATTGACTAACGGTTGTTGAAACTTTGATTGCACCTAGTTTGTTTATTCTTGAGAATCTTCTCTTCTGATATAAGATTCATTCAAACTAGATCGAAGTATCGACGTGATCTTTAGAACTGTTTGTAGATCTAAAGACATCTTGTGATAATCCATTTTTAACATACTCCGTTCTGTGTGTGATTGATCACAAGAGATTCAAGTGGTGTTATGCAGGTGTTTATTGAAGATTAAAGAAGATTTGAAGACAAAGAAGATTTCTTATTTGGTTCTCATATCTTTGGGTGTGCACAAACCTTGAACGACTGGGATCCAACTAGAATCAGATTTATTCGATTGATTAGTTGCGTGAGATCGGCATAACTTTATAGTTTCTTGTTGGAATCTATATCGATTGATTGCGAATCTAAACTTGACTACTTCAGTAGCTATTGGATAGATTGATCTAACCAGGCAAAGGAGTTTATTAGATTAAACAGAAGAGCCTTTGCATATGACTTGAGATATATTTATCTTGAAAGAATCGAAAGAGTTATTACCAAACAGATTTGTTGTTCATTTACTGTTTGGAATACGATCCAAAGGAATTGTTCCAGTGCGTGCACTCATTGAATTCGGAAGCGCAGGGATACTGAGGAAACTAAGTGAACTAAGGGTAGTTGCTTGGTCTCAACTATACGAAGTTAGTGTAGATTTTGTATAGCGGCTTAATTCTACGAGTATTCAATTCTAGACTAGGTCCCGGGGTTTTTCTGCATTTGCAGTTTTCCTCGTTAACAAAATCTTGTTGTGTGATTTACTTTTATTTTCCGCAATTATATTTGTTTATAAAATTTAAAGTAAATTACACAAACGTTAACTCCGTACATACTTGATAGTGATCCTATAAAGTTTGGTTAAGTCTAAACCTATTATCAAGTATCACACTTTGGTAGTCGTATTGTCTCGATCTCGTATCCATAGACAATCAGACATAGTGTGAATACCGATTCGTTGCATTGTCTCGACTTTATTCATAGACGATCACTTTCGGCAAGAGGACTTATAGGTGGATAAATAAAAGATTGTGGTGTATTTGGGTACCCTCGTCTTTTCACTTTTTGTGCCAGTGAAATTGAAGATAGAGGTACTAGAACAGGCTCACAATTCTAAGTTTACCGTTCATCCGGGAGGATCGAAGATGTACCATGACATGAAGAGACAATATTGGTGGAAAGGGATGAAAAAAGATGTTGCCTTGTATGTATCGAGATGTCTCACTTGCCAGCAAGTGAAGATTGACCATCATAAACCAGGAGGGTTACTTCAACCATTGCCCATATCATAATGGAAATGGGAACACATCACTATGGATTTTGTCATGGGATTACCTAGAACTGCACATGGCAAGGATACTATATGGGTTATCGTTGATTGACTTACCAAGTCCGTGCACTTCTTAGCAATCAAGAAGACTGATACGTTAGCCACGTTAAGTCATATGTATATCCAAGAGATAATAAGGTTGCATGGTACGCCGGTGTCAATTGTATCTGACAGAGATCCTCGTTTTACCTCTTAGTTCTGGCAGAGTCTACAGAAGGCGTTAGGTACACGTCTTTGCCTTAATACTGCTTTTCATCCCCAGACCGACGGGCAGTCTGAACGGGTAATTCAGATTGTGGAGGATATGCTACGAGCTTGTGCCTTGTATTTCAAGGGAAGTTGGAGTTAGCACTTTTCATTAGTAGAGTTTTCTTATAATAATAGTCATCAGAAATCTTCTTTGTCTTCAAATCTTCTTTAATCTTCAATAACCACCACTAGAATCTTTTGTGATTAATCACTGATAGACGCATTTATGTGTCTATTTTCATCTCTATTGTGTATATTGTTAGTACCCATTTTCGTACTTATTATGGTGTTTTATGTGTTTGTAGGTATTTTTGGGTAATAAACATTTTTGGAAAAATCGGCTCGAAAATTTGTCTAAAGGCACCCAAGAGACATTTGTTATTCGGACTCCAGCAGCGGATAAGGGGCACCCCCTTCTCCTTCACGTTCAAAAACAAAAAAAAGGCGGGAAAATGATGTTTATCCCTGGCAGATTTTCAATCAGATTTTTGGAGTCATTTCAGAGAGACTAAAGGGATGGAATTGATTGGGATCATTCCTAGGTCCCATAGAAACGTGGTATGGTCTTTTGTTTCGACCAGAATTGGCTAGAATTCAAGTGTAGAGCAAAACATGAGTGATATTCCCGTAAGATATTTTCAGAATTTTTGGTAATTTTGGGAAGTTTTCTTGTGGCTTCTGCGTGCCTAACTTATTCTGGGACGTGAAGGAATGTTCCTGGTGTGTGCAGCACGAGATTAGACGCGTAATTAATCAAAAAATGGAAATTATTCTTTTCCATGCATGGGAATAAATGAGAATTATTTTGTGTAATTGAAGCGTGATTTTTAGGCTTTTGGTGTATAAATAGAGTCACAAGGTTCCATAGAAGGGTTGTCGAGAGTTTGGGGTCGAGAGGAGAGCTCAGGAGGCGTGAATCAAGAGTTTTCAGAACTCTGTTGTTGTTGCTGCTGCTGCTCGTGAAGAAGAGGGAAACAACGACGGTTTCTTCAACTGGTTGTAACAGTTTCTTCAACTGGTTTGCAACATTTATCTTCGTTGTAACAGTTTCTTCAACTGGTTTGCAACATTTATCTTCATTGTAACAGTTTCTTCAACCTCTTCTGCAACATTTATCTTCAGATTTGTAACGATTATCTTCATCATAACAGTTGAGAGTTGAAACAGTCAGTCTGTAACGCACCTGTGCTGTTGCAGATTTCCTGTTTCATTATTTTCTCTTCTTGTAAACACTTTTTGAGCCATGAATACATATTTTGAGTGTGTTTTCGACATGATGAGTTAAACCCCAACACTGGGACGACGGAGGAGGCCGAACTTCATACATGGGTAAATTTATTTTATTTATTTTATGACTTTTGCACTAATATTAATTGAAATATGATTTTGATTAATTAGTTATTATTTTATTAGATGGGTCATGCTTGCTTAGATGTTTGATGTCCCATGCTTACGATTTATAACTAATGTTTTTAGAATCTACCTTGGCAAAAATAAGAGTCCATGTTTACATTTCTTGAGCTAAAATTGTTGAGAATAAATAATTGAACCTTATGTTATGAAAATTGGCCGAATCCTTAGTTCCAGTACCTCTTGCACCATTTGTAATATTATTGTATATTTTTATTAAATTTAAAAACTCGAATCTTCACAAGTCTCAACGAACCTTTTACTACAACAAACTTCAAAATCACATCAATCACGCACAGAACGGAGTCTGTTAACAATGGATTATTACAAGATGTCTTTAGATCTACAAACTATTCTGTCGACACTTCGATCTAGTTTGAGTGAATCTTATATCAGAAGAGAAGATTCTCAAGAATAAACAAACTAGGTGCAATAAAAGTTCAACAACCGTTTGTTAATCAAATCAATCGAAAACTAAAATAAACTGCAATTATCTAGTTTCCCACCAACGGTACTCGTAGAGCTTCTTGATCCCATAGAAGTCTTTAAACGAGCGGTCGTAAGAGATTTCGACTAATTAGGGTACTTTCCTCTCCGGATAGACGGCTCTACCAGAAACAACAAAAAGATGAAGTTTGCCTGGCTCTTAGGATAGTTTGCTCGAAATGCAAACTTGAGTATTTATAGACCAAGGACGTTTGGACACCAAGGAATTTACAAAACCGAATATTCTCAAGATATGCAATAAATGCCAAAAATCAGTTTTCATTATTCCTGGAAATGCTTTGTCCAATATTTCCGAAATCTCACTATAAAAATCTCCAATTAGTAAATACACATTATCAATTTTTATTTTCCAAATATATGCATTTAATTGCTGGTAATTAAAAGCATATAAAACTAATAACCTTAATTAAAAGATTCTTAATTTATTTCGGTCCGGGATCTCCTTGAGTTATTAATGAATATCTTTGAACAATAAAAGATAAGAGTTACTTATGATGTTCAAAGTATGTTGACATCTTTTCTTTGTAAATCCTTTTTCATATTTACAATCTTGGAATCGATTATACCACACTTCCAAACAAGTTTAGAATTGGTTCATCTGTATTCCAAGACAACTATGTGATTGATCAAATATCAAATCACTAATCATGGGTTTACGGTTTTACCAAACACAAGGATCGGTTCTACCTCAATATGGTTACTGGGACCGGTTACATCAATTACCAGGATCGGTTACATCAATTACCAGGACCGGTTACCATATACTTATGGTATTACTTGTGATCGGTTACACAAGTCACTAGGATCGGTTACACCAATTACTAGGACCGGTTTCGCCAATTACAAGGATCGATTACACAACTCTTTTGTCTCTAGTACATAATCAAGCGACTCTTAGATGAGTTTTTATTCACTAAAATATGTCAACCAAACTTGACATACCAACGCTTGGTGGGTTCAACCGAGCTATGCTCTAACAATCTCCCTCTTTGTCAATTTTAGTGACAAAACTCTTAATACATATGGATAAACAAATTACAAGAATTCATTACACATACGCTTGATTCCAAGTTTCAACAGCACAATAACCTGCATATATTCAATCCATAAATGCCGATGTTGACATTTGAATAACAAAGCTAATATTCCCCCTAAAGGTAATCTAGGTAGATTTTCAATCCGAACATCTTTGTTATTCCCCTTTTTTAGTCAAGATAACTACAATAGCAATATGATATGTTTCCCTCCCTTAGTCAATGCTTTACTCTTTCATTAGATATAACGTTTAAGCACAATTGTCCTTTCCTTAGTGATTACAAATCACTTGTTTACTCCATATATATCTCCCCCTTTTTGTAAAGAAATGACAAAGGTACGAACAAATAAAGGACAAACCAAAAGGATCTTACAAATCTAAAATACTTGTACATCCTATAAGAGTTAAGCACGAAGGTTTCACATACCATTTTAGATAACCAATATCAAAACCAAAACTACAAGTAATTTGGTTTTAATATGTTATCAAGGAAACAATTGCCCAAAGCAATTTTCCCTCATAGTTTAACAAATTGACTAAGAAACTTAGTTCCCTTGCTAAACCGATTGCACAAATATAATCGCTTATTTCGATAAGACCAAAATAAAGATCAGAAATAACTTTATCATTCTCATCAGGTTCTAATTATTCAGACAATAACTTAGACCTTTCACTTTAGACAAGACAAGTACTAGGTTAGTTAACTATTCTCATCAAGGTATTCAATTAGACTTGAATAACCGAATCCTTTACTTTGATAAGTCTAACTAAGATCAGAATTAACTTAGTTTCTCTTATCCGGAATCGAATTGGACTAAACAAATGATCCCGTATTTTGTTAAGCCATAAACAATACATACAAACCACATAAATTGACTTGCACAATTATTTCTCTTAACCGGAAGCAATTGAAACAAACATATTATAGCACCGCAATTGCACCGAAATTTCGTTAAGCCAAAAACACTTAATACCAAACAATAAAGAAGATATCAAACAATAAGTCAAATAAATTGACACAGTTTTTCTTAACCGGAAACAATTGAATCACACACACACACATCCATACACACATAATGGAATAAACATCAATTGTACCGAAATTTTGTTAAGCAAAAGCAAAATATATGCAATAAAATCAGGCTTTTCTTGAACAGGAAAACGATTAACTAATAAATTCTTTACCTCAGATTCCGCATCCTCTTCTACCCAGAAATATATATCATTAAGCGCAAGTTCAAGTTAGAACTCTCCCCCATTATGTTGTCATTCTCCCGCAAGAACAAAAGAACAACAACAAGAGCAACCTTTACCAGAGAAAGGTTGAACCGGTTTTAACTAATGCGTTCCAATAGCAAAAGTTGAAAACCCGAAACACATATGTTTATGGTAAACACAACTCATGTGAACACAAATTGATTCAACACATTGTGACTTTTTACATATGAGTCTCAATCGGAACTCCTTATGATCCTTTGATAAAGACTACCAACATGGGCTAGAACTTAATCCTGCTAAATCAAAAAGCCACATAAACCATAAGGGTTCACATCATATGAGATCGAATATTAAGTTTACAAAAACCGAAATCAAACATCCCATAAACACATAGCAATAATATAAAGCATTCAAGCACAGGCAATGTAATCGGAAAAACTATCACAAGAAAAATTATAAAATAATAATTTTATTCATAAACAATAGATAGTTTTATTCAGAAATGACCTTATACAATAATTGAAATAATCAAAAACAGATGTCTATTTTCTTGCAAGAATTATTATTCTTCATTTGTCGGCTGCTCAACAGGTTCTTGTTCAAAGTCTTGGTCTTTTTCGCCTTTTAAGAGCTCATCATTCATCTCCAAGATTCCTTTAAGGGTTTCTGGATCATTTCGAGAGGCAAAAGCTAACTGTTTCTGAATACAGTTTAATTGTCTTCCAAGACGTAAAATATGAAACAAGAGATCTTCATTGCTATAGATTTGAGCAGTAGAAACAATAGTTCCTCTTTCCTTTTGAGTTTTACTCATCTACTTGATAATTCCCTGGGAGACATATTTGGTGACTTTCTCATCTCCGAAATTATTCCCCATTGTGAGTTCACACAAACTGGTGATGAGACAGGGATATCCAAGATTTCTCTGGGATGCTGTGGCATTGATAGATTCGAAGATCTTGATCATTTGATTAATAATCATTCCATATATATCAATTTGCTTTTTTCTTCAAGAAGGAAGTATACAAACTCAGCAAATTCCTTATCCCATTGTGATGTATCTCTTGTACAAGCAAAAAGAGTTGTTATAGCAAGTTTACCGAAAACCCTTAAGTAGAAGGGTATTTCTTTGGTTTGCATTCTCCCATTTTTCCATCCAACAGATTTTCCAGTGATATATTTGAAATGTTATCGTGCTCAATTTCAAAACCAGTAATTGTATGATTTCCCTTCACTTTGTAATTGATGATCTTTGATATCATCTTTCTGTCGACACGATAAAAAGTACATCCAACCAGAGTACTAAAAGTAAGATTTTCATGATTAATATTGTGAATATTAGCATAAAAGATTCTTACTATATCATGTGAATATTTTTCAAATCCAAATTTTTTTTCCCAGTTTCGGTCATGAACAAACTTCACATATTTGCTTTCTGAAACATCTGGATCGAATCTCTTCTCAGCGGTGAAGTTTACTCCTTTTAAAGCTTGGTATCTTTCAAAACATGTACTATCCATGAAGACTGTAGGATCATGTTTGTCTTTGATCAAGTGGGGATACTTGATTTTCTCAATGTCACCATCAGGAATAAACGGATTCACAACCAGGTTATCAGTTTCAGTTTCTCCTCTGTCTTTCCTTTTTCCCATACTTTCAAAAATCAAAGATGTATGGAAAACCCTAGTTTTGGTTCCGGACAATCTCTCCCAGGATGTTTGTAAAAACAACACAGAATAATCTTCTTTTATAAGGAGTGAAGATATCAAATTCCGGAAATAACTAGTTTTAGGAAATTCTTCCAAAATCGGAAACCTTGACTTGTGGGGAAACAAATCCGATTTTGTATTTAAGTCTTTCTTTTGGAAAACCGATTTTTCATGGACTGGATCTATATTATGGATTAATCCTATATCCATGTCCAAAAATTTGTTTACTCTATTATTACCAAAACCTGATAATATTTTTTGAAATTCACTCAAGAATTTTTTAATAGAGTATACAAAAACAAATTTGAACACAACAAGATATTTGTTAATAATATCTTTAGAATTATATTTCCAGTAATATTTTAAAAGATCACTTTCTTCATTAAAACAGTTGTGGGGTGTATGAAGCAATCCACTGTTAATAGAATAATTAACTGAAAAATCATTCTTTGTACCATTACAAAGGTCCCAAAACGAAACCTAATCAGCGATACATTGACAGTTTTTAATCTGAAAATGTACATACATATACTTGGGTAGTAAATCCAAAATATGTTTAAGATCCCAGATTTTTCAAAAACAGAATAGTCATGGTTCATATAATGAAAAATCTTATGTGGAATCTTATGCATTTTCAAGATACAACAAGTCGTATAGAGTATTGTATCATAGTTACTAGCCTTAGTAGTAATCCATACCATGAGATACAATTCTATGATATCCGAGAGATTATGTAGGTCAACCAAGACATTCATAATCATAATCTCAATTCCTAACAAGTTTAGGAACAAGAGTATTACATACTTCATTCGAGTCTTCCACCACAAGTCTTTGAACTAGTCAAATCCTGCTACTACGTTAACTGAATCATTCATTAGATTCAATTCTTATAGGTTGGATCGCACCAAACACAGATTGTTAGATCTTTTCGTGTTTGCCTGCTCTGATACCAATTGAAAAGACAATGGTACCCAAATATACCACAATCTTTAATTTATCCACCTATAAGTCCTCTTACCGAAAGTGATTGTCTATGGACAAAGTCGAGACAATACTACAAATCGGTATTCACACCTTGTGTGATCGTCTATGGATACGAGATCGAGACAATACAACAATCAAAGTGTGATTACTTGATAATAGGTTCGGACTTAACCAAACTCTATAGGATCACTATCAAGTAATACGGAGTTAAAGTTTGTGTAATTTACTTTAAATTATAATAACAACAATTATAATTGCGGAAAGGAAAGTAAATGACACAGCAATATTTTGTTAACGAGGAAACCGCAAATGCAGAAAAACCCCGGGACTTAGTCCAGAATTGAATACTCTTAGAATTAAGCCGATATACAAAATCTAAACCAACTTCGTATAGTTGAGACCAAGCAACTAAACCTATAGTTCACTTAGTTTCTTCAGTATCCCAGTGCTTCCGACATTCAATAAGTGCACGCACTGGAACAATTCCTTTGGATCGTATTCCAAACAGTAAAGGAACAACAAATCTGTTTGGTAACAACTCTCTTGATTCTTTCAGATGAAGATATCTCAAGTCATAAGCAAAGGCTCTTCCGTTTAAAAAATAAACTCCTTTTCCTGGTCAGATCAATCTATCCAACAACTACCGAAGTAGCAGTGTTTAGATTTGCAATCAATCAATATAAAATCAAACAAGAAACTATAAGGTGATGCCGATCTTACACAACTAATCAATCGAATAAATCTGATTCTAGTTGGATCCCAGCCGATCAAGGTTTGTGCACACCCAAAGATATAGAAACCAAATCAGAAATCTTCTTTGTCTTCAAATCTTCTTTAATCTTCAATTAAACCTGCACAACACCACTAGAATCTCTTGTGATCAATCACGCACAGAACGGAGTCTGTTAACAATGGATTGTCACAAGATGTCTTTAGATCTACAAAAATTTCTAAAGATCCCGTCGACACTTCGATCTATTTTGAGTGAATCTTATATCAGAAGAGAAGATTCTCAAGAATAAACAAACTAGGTGCAATCAAAGTTCAACAACCATTAATCAATCAAATCAATCGAAAACGAAAATAAACTGCAATTATCTAGTTTCCCACCAACGGTACTCGTAGAGCTTCTTGATCCCATAGAAGTCTTTAAACGAGCGGTCGTAAGAGATTTCGCCTAATTATGGTACTTTCCTCTCCAGATAGACGGCTCCACCAGAAACAACAAAAAGATGAAGTTTGCCTGGCTCTTAGGATAGTTTGCTCGAAATGCAAACTTGGGTATTTATAGACCAAGGATGTTTGGACTCTAAGGAATTTACAAAACCGAATATTCTTAAGATATGCAATAAATGCCCAAAATCGGTTTTCATAATTCCTGGAAATGCTTTGTCCAATATTTCTGAAATCTCACTAGAAAATCTTTAGTTAGTAAATGCACATTACCAATTTTTATTTTCCATAGATATGCATTTAATTGCTAGTAATTAAAAGCATATAAAACTAATAACCTTAATTAAAAGATTCTTAATTTATTTCGGTCCGGGATCTCCTTGAGTTATTAAGGAATATCTTTGAACAATAAAAGATAAGAGTTATTGATCATGTTTAAAGTAGGTTGACATCTTTTCTTTGTAAATCCTTTTTCATATTTATAATCTTGGAATCGATAATACCATACTTCCAAACAAGTTTAGAATTGGTTCATCTGTATTCCAAGACAACTATGTGATTGATCAAATATCAAATCACTAATCATGGGTTTACGGTTTTACCAAACACAAGGATCGGTTCTAGCTCAGTATGGTTACTGGGACCGGTTACATCAATTACCAGGATCGGTTACATCAATTACCAGGACCGGTTACCATATACTCATGGTATTACTTGTGATCGGTTATACAAGTCACTAGGATCGGTTACACCAATTACTAGGACCGGTTAACGCCAATTACAAGGATCGATTACACAACTCTTTTGTTATCGGTCACACCAATTACAAATATCGATCATACCATCTTAGGTGATTACTTAGGATCGGTTACACTAATAAAAGCCATACCAATTCATAAGTTAGGCACTGTGATTAGTTATACCAAGATACACAACAAGTTATGATCGGTTTTACTAAATCACACATATTGGTAATCCAAAGATATGAAATGAATAACAATACCAATAAGCCTAGCGATTTCCCTTTCGATTCATAAAACAAGTTCATGAATGTACTTCCTTTAAACAAATGTAAACATTGTTTCCTATGATGAAATCTTCACCTTTACCCATACACATAATCACAATAGCATTCATACGATTATGTCGATGTCATATATATACGAAGTTCAAAAGATAAGCGTTATACTTCGTATCCTAATTCCTTAACACTATGATCATGTGATCATGTCTTACTACTAGAGTATAATCATTCACAACTTCGCAGTTATGTTTTCAATATAGCACGACTTGAAAGATACGTTAGGAATGAAACAGTTCAAGTCAAATATTACTAACCTCAAGAGGAAGGATGATGTCGTCGTTGTAACTTGTTACTTCTTCACATTCTTCAAGTCTTCGAGTAATACTCGTATGTCTCATAATCCTAGACTTTCTAGTCTAACCTATATGAAGTTGTCTCTAGTACATAATCAAGGGACTCTTAGATGAGTTTTGATTCACTAAAATATGACAACCAAACTTGACATACCAACGCTTGGTGGGTTCAACCGAGCTATGCTCTAACAGTGTCAAATGTCACATCAGAGGGAATGTTATTAGCATCTGATGGCAAAAAATTTGTACCTCGGAATTCAGAAGAATCAGCTAAGGAGTTATCCTTTGAGGTAAGCCCAAGACATTTGGCATAATCAAAAACTTTGGAAGACATTTTTGTATGCGTAAGAAAAAGACAATCTTTTGTCCACAGATTCAGATTGCTACAAACACAGACTTATTAGGTCTTAAACGTGTTTGCCTGCTCTGATACCAATTGAAAAAGCGAGGGTCTAACAACCACACCCAATATTTCGTTTCGGCAATCTGTATGGACTAACTCCAATATATTTCCAAGAAAATCAACTAGACAGTCAGACTCAATCAAGGAAAATACATCCAAGTGTTATATATCTGATACTCAATGTAATCAGCTAATCAAACAGATAGAAATCTATGAGCCTGATTATTATGAGAAACAACTTGAACGGTACCAAAGACCAATGTTCAAGTGTCAATCAATTTATATGAACAACCAAAGGTTGGATTATCTAATTGATTGAACTACGCACAACCTATGATATTTAAATTATATAGAAAATATAATGCGGAAAAGAAATAACACAGACACCAGAAATTTTGTTAACGAGGAAACCACAAATGCATAAAAACCCCGGGACCTAGTCCAGATTTGAACACCACACTGCATTAATCCGCTACAAACTCTAGCCTACTACAAGTTATTTTCGGACTGGAATGTAGTTGAGCCCTAACCAATCTCACATTGATTAAGGTACAGTCGCGTTCCTTACACCTCTGAATCCCAGCAGGACTCTACGCATTGGATTCCCTTAGCTGATCTCACCCACAACTAAGAGTTGCTACGACCCAAAGTCGAAGACTTGATAAACAAATCTGTCTCACATAGAAAAGTCTACTGAATAGATAAATCTGTCTCCCACAGAAATACCTACGAGTTTTTGTTCCGTCTTTTGATAAATCAAGGTGAACAGGAACCAATTGATACACCGGTCTTATATTCCCTAAGAACAGCCTAGTAATATCAATCACCTCACAATAACTTAATTATATGGTAGTAGAACAAGTTATTGCGGAATCACAAAGAATGAGACGAAGAGCTTTGTGATTACTTTTTATATCTTACCTATCGGAGATAAATCTCGATCAAATCTTAGAGAAGATAGTACTCAATACGATAGAACAAAGTAAGATCAGAACACGCAACTACAGAGAAAATAGTTGGGTCTGGCTTCAGAATCCCAATGAAGTCTTTAAGTCGTTAACCTATAATGGTTTTAGGAAAAACCTATGTTAAAGGAGAATCGACTCTAGCCGCAACCAGTATCACACAGGAGGTGTGGGGATTAGGTTTCCCAGTTGCTAGAGTTCTCCCTTATATAGTCTTCAAATCAGGGTTTGATAACTTTGGAACAAAGCAATCAATAATCTCCGTTAGATGAAACCTGATTTAAAATTCAAGCTAATATCTTTCAACCGTTAGATTGAACCTAGATTGTTACACACAAATGAAATATACTTTCATTTAGATATGGGTAACCGTACCTAAACTTGTATATTGAGTTGGCTCAATAACAGTTAATCAAAGTTAGCCATATGAACACTTTTCTCTTAACCTTGTTCATCTTAACACTTCTAGATCAATTGATAATCAAATGAATCTAATTGTGTTACTCATAGAGTTGTTCAATTGTTTATATTCTCATAGAAGTATACAAGACACAATTGAAGCAAAATCGGTTTGATTCAAAAGAATCAGTTCATGAACATTTTAGCCACAGTTTGCAAACCCTAAAGAGGCAGAAGTTCTAGCTCTCCTTGAAGCAACAGTATGGGCAAAAGACATGAAGCTTCATGACTTTTGGATTGAAGGAGATTGTCAGAGTATTATAGAATTTGCCGCAAGAAGAAACAACATGGTAAATGGAGGAATCAATCAATTATTAGTAAAGCTGTGAAGATCTTGGAATCGTGTGGAAACTTTTTTGGTTTTATGTTTACTCATAGGATGAATAATCTTGCATCCTACAACAATTGAACATTGATATTGGGAAGAGAACTAATTTAGACTGTACTCATCCTATCAACTCTACCAAGTTTCAATAAAATATCAGCTATCTTATAAATTTGAAAAAAAAAGACTAAAAAAAAAAAGATACATGGTAGTAAAGCCTAACAATAGCGTCTTAAAGATTTTTCAAGGACAATAAGTTTCATAAATAAAATCAAACAGCTTTGTCTTTATAAAAACTGGCCCAATGAATGGAGGAAAATTTGTTCCATTGGTTGTAAATTTTTCTCTAGATACAAGTAGCGCCTACAACATCAATAGAGTTCATGGAAGTTTTTGGTACTATGAATGTGAATGACTAACTATTATGCGCTAATAAAAGGTTAATCCCAGCGCCAGTCCTTTCTATGAAAACCCGTCTTAACTCTATGGTGGAATAGTTGGTCTGTGAAACCTACCTGTCTTAACTCCATGGTGGAATAGTTGGTCTGTGAAACCTACCGTTCAATGCTCCTGGAATACACCTTTTCCGCATTCTTGTTTAGTATTAAGTACCAGCCTCCTCCCCCTTTCCGGTTGAATGCTTAAAATCCCTCCAGAATCCCGTAAAGCATAGTTTCATGTTCTAAGAAACTCAAACTTCCCTTCTGGAAAGAAGAACGACATCCTAATTTTGACAACTCCAACCTTCTCCATTACTCTTTCTGAATGTTTACGGTTATAAATTCATGAGGTTTAATGACCAAAATCCATTTTACCGCAATTACTACAAAAACCAAATAGGATACAATCCATGTAATAAGACACAGCCCTATACAACCACTATTAAAATGATATTTTGAGTCTCCAAATATTTAAGTGTAAGGTAAAAAAATTGTAGTAAAAAACAAGAAGTCCACACATAAGAAGCAAAATGCTGAACACTTGCTCGTCCACCTTCTGCAAGTGCGCTTTGTTTGTCTGTTGATGAGATCAAATATGCATGTGTTCTACCTGTCATCGAGTGTTCTTAATCGATAGCAATTATTAGAAAACCAACAGAGACATACATGAGGAAAACTGGGTAAAGAGCAAGTGCTTTTCTTCTTGGGTTGACAGCTGAACTCATGAATGGATAGGCAGCCCAGGAGCTCCACGCCAATGTTACACACACCACAACCACTTTTAGTATGACATTGTCTTTCAACATGCAGATTAGGGCTCCAATATCCAGAGGGAACAGACAGTAACCAAGAAGGCTGAGACTCTGGAAAAAGATTATGTGCCCACCCTAACCAAATAAACCATGAAACATCGTCAGTGGTTTAAAGACGTACCAAACCAAGCTAACTCCAAAACTATAATTGATGCACATAAATAGTTGAGTTTCCTAGTCACAGTGAAGTACAAAATTCACACAGGTTTGTAATTGCAAAGTTCACTGGTAGGCATTGTCAACAATCAACAAACATCACCTTGTTAAGTGAAGGTAAAGTCTAAAGACACTAAAGAGTTGATATCGCTGGGTGCTTACAGCCCAATTCAGTTTACAACAAATCCTTCTTAATCAGCAAACAAATGATCTCCTGAAACCACCTGTGTCATGCGTTGTAAGGTTTCGAGGGAAACCTTGGGCAATTTGTCAATAAGAAACTCAAACATTCTTCTTCGAGGCAACCATCAATTAATCAAACACATTAGATCTTTTAGAATTTCAGGAAGAGACAACTAATTTCCTTCTTCTAATCAAGATTAGACGCAAAAAAGAAAATTATATGGGTGGGGTGAAATGCATAAGATCCAACCAAGTGCAGAGGCAACAACACAACTCAGACACACGATTAATAATGCATATTCACACAGACCAAGTTATCTACTTACCAAAAGCAGGACATTCAGCGTCAGAATTATAGCTCCAGCCGCAAGAAGCGCAAAAGCAACAGCGAAAACCTCTGACTGGAAGATAATCAACAGTAAAAAGAACTTAGTAATGAATTTGAATCATAACTAAAAATAAAATTCTCATTCTATAAAAAATTCCAAGCCACTTCAAACGAAATAGAAAATGCTGATTCTGCTTCATTTCCACAGACTCAAAGGACAATGCTGTGAAATCACACTTGATTTATCATGAACCCCAACTATACTTAAAGAGATGATATTCATCAGATCTGCAAGTTGTCTAGAGCAGCGCTGCCAGGGATACTCTAAGTTGTATGGTACTATGGCTCAACCGAAAATTTAAGTAAGACCTCCAAATTGAACTTAACAGGCGTAGACTTAAGGGGATCCCAGTAATTGCATTACATCTTAAATAGTAATGGTGTGTGCACAAACAGAAGGAAGTCATCAACATTGACAGACTTAGGATTTGGAATGCTCTACCAAAAATTATTCGTTATCCACAAAAGTACTTTACTTGTCAAATCTATCTTCGCATTACATTCATAGACTTTTCTTAATCTATTCCTTCAGATATAGAAACAAAACATTAAACTATTATCAATAGCAGAATATTTACAAACACAATAGTATAAAAAACTAGGCAGATTATTATCATTTATTATTCCCTTGGAAAATCATCCACGCATAAATCCACATTTACCTATAATTTAAAGATATAAATCAAATGTTACAAGCAAAACGCAATGGTTTTCTCAACATATCGACTGTACAGAACAAGAAGGAACCTTAAAATAATTATCCGTTAAAATTCAAAAAAGAATATACACAAGAATGATAAAGTTGTTCTACTGACCTTCTTGACAGATGCAGACCAAGACAAAACAAGACCAAGAAAGACAATGAAGAAAAATGGCCCCCAAAGATCCCAATCTCTCAAAGCTTTTCCAGGGTCTTCACGATTAGGATTTGGAAACACAACAAGTTTCAAATTACTAACAATCCTTGACAAATCTCTCTTCACAGTATCCCAAACTGGTTCAGTAAGTGTATTTGGTGGAGAACCAAATCCACTGGAACCAATATTTCCACGACCCCCAGCATTGGAATTAGCATTAACAACAGGTGGTAAAGCAGGTGGTACAGGAATACCAGTCTGAACAGGTTTTTGAAAAACTGGTGGCTTTTGTTGTTGTTGAATGTTTGAATTTATAAATGGAGATGATGAAATAGGAATTGACGCCCTAGGTGGACTTGGTGGTCTAGCTGGTAATACAGTTGCTGGTCCAGATTGAACACTAGCATGAATCAGATTTTCTATCTCATCAATGTCTGATTGTGATGATGGATGTAGCGGTAATGTATCATTATGAGACATATGAGACATTTTTCCCTTTCTCAGCGTTAGATCTAACAAATTTGGTTTAGATCTGAATTAAACAAGACACGGATCAGATTAGATGTCTAAAATAAACAGATCTTATATGATTTTGGGGGAATTTTTATTCAAATCAAGAACGATAGAAACCTAATTTGAGAAAGTAAAATTAAAACTAAAAATAACATGCAGAGAAGTGTAATAAAACGAAACCCTAGAAATTACCAGGAAGAGGATATTAGGGTCTGATTGGATGGAGAAGTTGTTGAGAAGATGGACACATTGAATCTCGATTTATTTCTTCTTCTTCTTTTCCCTCTCTATTTTTATTTTTTACGCACCCAAATAGAAACGTCGTGGCGAAGGGAAGAAAGGTAACTTGACTCACTGTTAGACCCGAGGACGATGTCTTCTTTAGTTTTAGACTGTTAGATGTACAATCTATATTCTAAGATCTTCTTCGATCCAAGGGTTCTTAGAGAATCACATTGTTCTCATCACAGGGTTTACCTATCGAGTCAATTAAACGTTAGGATCCGCCGACACTCTTATTTTCACACTATAGTATTTTACACCTTAGACACTAATTTTCTTTTTACAAAAATTAAATGATAGCGTATTTGAAGGGTAAACACTTCATATATTAATACGCCATATATTAATAAACTCTATATATTAATAAAATATCATAGTCTCAAATTGAGCCAGTTATGAATAGCAATGACCTCCACATTTTAATATTAATAGATTTTTCTAGTCCCACCATAAAAATTTACCTCCATATGTTAATATAATCGTCATTATTGGAAACTTATAGATCTTGTTACATCGAAATTTAAGATGAAAGAAAATACTTATTTATAGTTTTTTGAGAAAATGATGTAACTTTTTGATTTGCGAATGCGTAAGACTTCATTACTACGAGAAGCTTCTTGTTGAAGCCAAAATATTTCCAACTTATCAAGCATGTTTAAAGCTTCTTTGACATGAAACTGTCGGTATTTTGGTACTATTATCATCAGGATTATCTCCCTTTGCTTCTTGTCTAATTTCATCGATGATTTCTTCTTTGATTAAAGTGTATACGACTTGTTGCTCAATTGGATGATTAAAGAAGTACTTCTTTGAATTAGCAAAAAAATCATTTCTTTGGTATACCTCCATATATTAATAATTTTGTGAAGTCCCAAGACTATTAATACATGGAGTTTTTACTGTAATATTTTAGAAATATGTTTGTTTTATGATGCATGTCGTGAGTGCAACAAATTAAATCACTTATTTCCACGTAATTAACTGGTAATATATTGAACTCATAGTTTTTTTTCCCACGAAGAGCAATGAGTTTTCAGTTGTCAATAGTCACAAAGGGGGAGTTTTTTTTATCGGTTGAATATAAAGCAAAGTAAATGATAAAGCAGTTAGTTAAGATGTAATCAAGGATGAGAAGTATGATCGAGGAATCCTTCTTCGTCACTAAACATTCATCAAAGTCATATAATTATTTATTCGTCATTAATCATAGATTATCACCAACCGTAGGGTATCAGGTACGCTTAGCTACCCCCAAGACTCCTAATATCACCGAGTAACCGGTATGCTTAGCTATCAGATTCTATCTGTCTGAGCCACCTTGAGGTACGCTTGTAAGATGTAACTCAATCGAATTCTTTAGGGTTTATGAATCTAGGTTCGGTCCTAACTGCTAAACTCGGTACAATCGGTTCACTTACTAGTATTGTTTCTGCACGCAATTGCTCCACAGAATCCCTCTGCAATATCTCACGTTTTCTACCAACAATTACGGATATCCTAACCCGTTAGTAGCAATAGATCAATCAAGGGATCAATTTAGTAGGCCTCCTAAATCAATCAATCATAAACATTCATCACTGTAGTGATAAACGATAATCATATGAAGAAATCAAAATAGATTCATATATTAAATCAAATCATGTAACTTAGAATTCATCCTCAATCAAATAGGAGTTTAGCTACTCATGGATTTAGTGAAGCCCATGATATACATAAGAGATAATGATCAAAGAGAAATAGATTCGGTAATGGAAGAACCCAAAACTTTAGCTTTTGCTCCTTGTCTTCTTGTCTCCACTTCCATATCTTGATAAAATCTTTGTCTCCACTTCCATATCTTGATAAAATGTTTGTCCCGAGAACTCCCTTCAAAAGTATTTAGAAGTCTCCTTAAATATCCCTAAGAATATTAATTAGTATTTGGAAGTCTCCTTAAATAATTAGCCTACAAATGTACCTTTAGCTATCAATATCCCACATGAATTCTAATCATCACACATAAGCAATTTCTTGCGTGTGACATTCATTAAAATAAGCAAACTCTACTCATATAGTCATTGAAATATACTTGATGCAATGTCTTTCGACGTTATGCACAGTACTAGCGTATTTACACAGAAAATACACATAAAATGCAGATGAAACTTGAATCACATGGATAGATAAGAGAATGGATGGAAAGGTGGAGTGTGCAGATCTTGACTAAGGTGAAATATGTTACCCACAATATTTACATGAATTGTCACAGGATCATATACATATAGCGCAGTAGTTTAGACACTCATTTTTCGATAATATTATTAATTAGATCTTTTGAATCTAAGCACATATTTCTTTTCTGCAGACGACATGATAGTTCCCATGGATCCTGCGTTCCGCGCTTGTTTAGGCGACGGAGACAGTGAGAACACACATATATTCATCAAAATGTCAACACCCACATCAACTCCTTTTGATTCAGATTTGCTATATAATAATGACGTGGTTTCACTCAATTTATCGACAACTTGATTAGATATTTTGGATCCAAGATCATATTACACGATAGTTCCCATGGATCCTGCATTCCAAGCTTGTTTAGGCGACGGAGACAGGGAGAACACATACTATTGCCATCAAAGTGCCGAATACCACCTCAAATCTTTTGGATTTTCTACAAATAGTAGTAATGTGGCAATAATCAAGCCTAATTTTTATGTGTTGGCTCACTTTTTAAGTGTATAAGACAGTTGCATATTAATGCATATAACCAACCAATTTGATCGATTTTTATTGTCTTTGGGGCTTCTATCTCAACCAACGATTTTTCCTCGCGACAACATCAAAGCAATACTAGGGTCCCACCAAATCACTTAGAGAAACATATAAACTGCAAAAAATAAAAAGAAAGTGATTCAGTATTGATAGATTACGACTTACGAGTAATACATGCACAATTTCTTGTATTGATGTTTTCAATGACTATCATGCTATTTCTAGCAACTGAGTTTTGCATATGAATAGATTAGATCAATTTTTTTATCGTATATGATAATAAAATAAATTCTATATCCAAAAGAATCGAAATCATCCACCCGGAAGGCAGATTTGGTATCATTCTAGGTAGCTCAAACAACCTCAAAAAAATGAAGTTTCAAAAGGCCAAGAAATCATAGAATAATTTTTTCAGTATATAAATACTAACATTATCCTGCAAAAGTGAATAGTAATACTGATATACTACCCGAATATGCTTAACTACTACCCCACACTTAAACTCTACATTGTCCTCAATGTTTAAAAACCAAAAAATTTGATTTATGACGCAACAACATGGAAAATTCGAAAACTGTACAATCCGTAAGGAATTAGGCAAAACTTCCTAATTGAGAGTTGTTCGCCTACGTATTTTCTATGACGTGCCAAAAGGGTACATTGTTTCGATAAATGGTCTGACATTTATGGCCTCCAGACTGACAGACGCGCAGTCTGAAAAAGTTGAAAAATCACCAAAACTCAAATGTCCAGGCCAATCGGTCCAACTTAACAGACTATGAATTCAGATTTTATTTTTGGAAAAGAAAGTTGAGTCTGTACTCTTTAAAAGTTGGGGTCAACACTCAAATCGGACTTCGAATGAAGTCTCGAGAGCTGTTTTAGCAACAAGTGCGCAATCAGAATTTTTCTGACGAAAATAGTTTTCGTCAAACTTTCATTATAGATCTAGGACTTTGTAAAATTTAAGATGGGAATGCAAAATGTAACATGCAAACTATAAAAACAAAAGGGATATAGATACAAAACCGATGGGTTTCCTCCCTTGTAGCGCTTGGTTTAACGTCGTCTACCCGACTTGGAATTTCAACTATTCTCAGCCCACTTCAGCTGAAAAGCAAGATCTCACATCACTTGGATATCTCATCTCCTCAAATATATTAAAGCGGACGACTTCTCCATCGAACTTCATGGTCAAGGTGCCTTGTTGGACATCAATCTTCGTTCCAGCAGTGCTCATAAATGATCTACCCAACAACAAGGGTATAGACTTTAATGAGTTTGCATCACATGTCTATAACATATAAATCCACTGGAAATATTAACTCGTTCACCTCCACCAAGACATTCTCAACAACCCTTTTAGGGTAAACAGTAGATTGGTCAGCAAGTTGAAGAACTACACGAGTCTCCTTGAGAGGACCAAGATTAAGAGAATCATCAATTAAAGCAGGCATAAAATTAACAGATGCTCCTAAATCTAGCAAAGCTCGTGTAAACCTGGTTTTACCAATTGTGCATGGTATAGTAAAGATACCGAGATCTTTTAATTTAGGTGGGAGTTTCTTTTGAAGAAATGCCGAAGCATTCTCCAACACGCTTATTATCTCATTACTGATCAACTTTTTCTTTTTAGTGCACAAATCCTTCAAAAATTTGGCCCACCTGGGTACCGTTTTGATGGCCTCAATAAGTGGGATGTTGATTTCCGACTTGCTGAAGATGTCCAAAATCTCTTTGTCTCAATCTTGTAATTTAGACTTGGCAAAACGATTCGGAAAAGGAGGTGGTGTAACGTGTATGGGTACCGAAACCCTAGTTTGGCCGGATTGAATTTGCTTTTCCTTAGGCTCATTTTGCTCCTCTTCTTCCTGATCTAAGTCATCAACAATTTTTCTCTACTGATTTGGCTCTAAGTGCTTCCCATTTTTCAACATTACTGCATTAACATGCTCTATTGGATTAACAAGAGGTTGAGATAGAAGTTATAGGATACCCGAGTCTTCAATAAATTCAATTCTGTATCCAGTTGCCCTATCTGATTTTGTAAATCTCTTATTGCATTATCAGTTTTCAACTGCTTTTGATAAGCTTTCAATTGATTCTGCTCAGCTTTTTGTTGACTCTGTTAGAACATGGCAATGAGAGTGTTAATTTTGGAATCTTCACTCTGAGGATTATGTTGCAGTTGTAACTGTGGTTGTTGAAAACCACTCTGTCTCCCATACGGATTAAAAGCTGCAGCCTGCTTGTTTGCATAACTAAAATTTGGATGATCTTTCCAACAAGGGTTATAAGTATTATAGTAGGGATCATACCTTGGCCTCTGATTAGGGAACACAACATTTACCTCTACCGGGTCTTCCTCTTATGTAGGAATAACTGCTGATGATATGGTTTTCTACCTCAACACTATGACAACTTTCAACCATCCTTAGGATACAATCAAAATTAACCAATCTTTTGGCTATGATCAATATCCTACGGAACCTTATGGGTACTCTCATGCATATCAACAACCTTATGACGGGTATGTAAGTGAGCAACCACAAGTATGGGAGGATAGTTATGCTTTTGATCAGAAATTCTCTAGTTTTGCAGATACCTTCTCTATTATGATTAAAAAAAGTGTCAAAATCAAATGATTGTTTCAATAGAATAAGAAGGTAAAAAGGAAGAGGCAGAGAAAGAGAAGGATTCCATTGATCAGAGTTCTCTAGGTTACATGGATAGATTATCATTTATATACATGGAAAGGGGAAAACCAAAAGACTAAAAGGGAAAACAAAAGACTTCCGTTTTGGAATGCATATCCATGGGCATGGGCCCTTTAACACTCCCCCTTGTGCGGTTCAATAAAACTTCATATGTAGTGCTTCACATATAGTGCTTCGAATGTAGTTCTTCAAATGTTGTCCTCCCCTTGATAACTTGTGCCGAAATCAATTGCCTCATTAAAACTTTGACAAGGAAAAACCCAGTAGGAGAAAACCTTGGTACAACTCTTCACATGTAGTCTCGTACTTTACATATAGTTCATCATATGCAATACGATCTTCAAAGACCGATAAGTCTAAGTTAATTGCCTCGTTAAAACCTTGTCAGGAAAATACAGTTGGACAAAACCTGAGCTAAGGAAAAAGAGTACAATTATTGAGAAGACTTGGAGCAGAATTGGACTCGCATATGTTGTCTCGTTAAAACCTTGACAAGGAAAACCCAGTGGGACAAAACCTTGACGAAGGGAAAAGAGTACAATGCGATAAGTCCACGTAAAGTTACTTCGTTGCAGTTCACTTCTCTTGTTGCTTCACAACTCAGAAAAACCTTGTGGGAAAAAGGAATAACCTTGAAAAATCAGATTCCAGGTGTTTGTTGTTGTCTCATTACAAACCTTGCCGAGTAACAAAACCATGTGGGAAAAAGCAACCTCGGTGAAGGAAAATAGTTCAACACACCATTAGATGCTCCGCCTGATGTTAGACAATTTTCATTAGTCTAATGCAGTCAAAAGGAGTTTATCACACTTTACTTTGGTGACTTGAATGTTTATAAGACCCTGTTGTTGATTCTGGAACTTACGTTGCTTAACATACTATCGCGTTTCATTTCTTTGATTCAGATATTTTTAGTAATATCAACGCGATCTTTATGTCTTCAACGTTCAACATACTTAGTGTTGTCTCGCTAAAAACCTTGTCGAGTAACAAAACCCTTTGGGAAAAACTATTCTCGATCGAAGGGAAAAAAGTACAACAAATCTTAAATTTCAAAGTAAAATATGTCGACATCATATCCTTGGATCCTCCCCCTGATGTCGGCATCTCCCCCCGATTACTTTCAGAGTAGTTCCAAACAGTTCCTTTAGTCATATACTTTTCGAAACTGAATATCGGTAATGACTTAGAAAATAGTCTACCGTATCTCCCCCTGATTACTTTCGTTGGAGAAAAGATTATTGTTCCTTCATAATCAACAACCTTTTGATTGCAGTTCCTTTAGCATTCCTTTTTATGTCTTTGCAGGGATAAAAGCAACTCATGTCAATGGTTACTTTTAAGTACATGATTACATTCACTGTGCCATTTCAATGACGTTGCATTGGCGCTGAGCTATATCTAGCTAACAAGTTCCCTGAGGATGTAAAATTTCATCGAGTATATTACTATACTAAGTACAACAATGCGTATATTGTACTTAGATATGGGAATTTCATCCCCAACACATCTTCGTTATCTTCCTTTAGACGAAATGGTCACTTACTTACATTCGAACCTCGACTAATCATGGGAGTACTATCAGGATGCATGTATTTATTAAATTGCGTGACAACTTTAGACATATGGAAACTGGTGGAATAATATACCACAAGCTCAGTATTCGGTCAAGCTTTCCCCAGATTTTTCATCTCAAATTCGAATTTTAAATAGCTTTTAAGGTATCTTATTACATCAAGAGTACCCATCATGTCTGTACCACCGACATAGATAGCTAAAATTACAAATCAGGAACTTTCTTGTGAATACACAAGGAAAAATAACTTACTTGTCTATCCCCTCCAAATCAAATAGCCACTAAGACGGGTATACCACATCCGCCTGATTGCTTCTATATAAGTGAGCGTTCTATCTAACTGTAAACGCACTCAGTGGTTTAGAGTCACTTGATTTGGGTAACAAAAGGCTATCAAGTACTTTTGTAAATATCTTATATCTCTTGATTCTTTCAGAGATACGTAATAACTACATACATATGCTGCATTTCAAGTCCTTTTGAAATTACCAAGTTAACTGAGTAGCGGACACTATGAAGTTCATTACAAGAGAATAATTCCAGGGCTTTGTGAGAAAAATCGCGCCACAAGGCGAGTCTTTATACTGTAAGACTGCTTTCTTCTCATTATGCTTTGTGACAAATTAATCATGTATGTCCAATAGGCTTTACACTTGGTTGGTTAGCACTACCACACCAAATACCTATATATTTGTCAAAGAACCAAGTTTTACCTGGATTGTATAAGCCAAATATGCTCTTCGTTGAAATTAAGCAACAAGGAGCTTGGTTCGATCTCATCTTGCTCTATTTTCTTAAGCAAGTGTTTATGAAATTAATCATCAATGTGCTCGCATGATCTTTCCATTGACTCGTGCGCATTCTCATAATCCACTTGGGATGTCATTGTTCTCTGGAATCATTAAACTTTGGAGCATCCTCCAGTTTGATTCATGGACATATTCAGAGACAATCTTATGAGATGATTTCTTATGATATAAATAAGTTGTGCCTTCCTCACCTACTTCCTTTCTAGAAGAGGATTGATCGAACCAAGTGGTCTCTCCAACTTCCTTTATGGAGCCACGGCCTCAACCACACTTCCACTAAGTGTAGTTGGAACACCTTAATCTATGGTGTATATCCGTTATTGAGGATTTGTAACCTTGCAGGTAGGTTTGCAACTGGTATGTGTGATCTCATCACTTTAGCGACATCAATGTACATTCTGAAAATCGATTATTCTTTCACTTCACATTTACATTTGTGGAGTAAAAGAATCAATATGAGACACAGTGGGAACACACCACGACAATTCTTGTCGTTCCTTTAGAAAATATTTTTTCTTATCTCCCCCTAACGATGGGAAGACTGTCTCGTTAAAGTGATAACCCGCAAATTAACGGTAAGAGATCTCCTGCCAAAAGTTTTAAAATGCGGATAATTGTTGGGAACTCATTTCCAACATAACTACTTAACAGTTTTGAAGGCCCATAATAGTACGATGTGGATTCGTAATGGCACATATATAGTGCAACCAAAAATGCGTAAGAGCACGAGTGTCAGGCTTAAATCCAGTTACCAACTGGTACGCAAAGAAGGTTGACTAATATTGGGTTCTAAAACAAATTTAAGTAAAGGTGCGTTTAATATTGCATATCCCCAAAGCAGTTAAAGGTAGGTTTGTATGCATAACCATGCCTTAGACATCATTTGTAACCTTTGATGATAGCCTCTGCGAGACCATGAGGTATAGGATGCTCTGCATTGATCCAATTAAATATGCAATAACCATCAAGTCCTTTTGATGTGCACTAGCTATCATTTTCAAGGAGTGGTGAGCCCTTACATGTATAATATGTGCTAGTAGTTTTCCAAACGCAAAACTTCTTGGGAACTATAACTAGTTCAAAATTTCAAAACATCTACCAGAGTCATAAGTCACTTTAATGGTCCGCATTCTGTATGTATATTTGTCTAAATACCACCTTGTTTTCTTGTAGTATGGATTGTTTACCATTTGCATCTTAGGATGGTTTCGATCATATTTTATTGAAGACTTTGTGAAATGAGTGATATGCTCTCTTACTTAAAAGCATAATGGGAAGGGGGGGTTGTGCATCTAGTTCTTTAGAGAACACTTATTGAGAGATATGCCGTCATTTCGTATTCTGTCAATCTTTCTCCCGTTTTCGTTCACTCAAATAAAGTGATGTTTGTATGAGTTCTTTCAAAACAATCATCATGTCACAACCAAAGTTGCTTTATGGTTATGCCCAATGCCTGTATGAGTCAATTCCCAACATTTCATCGTCAGAGTCAATATGGATTCAATAATCCAAATACTATAGTGATTTACATTTCACTAGATTGACTCATTAGTTTCTCTAAAATATATTTCCTTCCAAATATATTAGAGACTACAAAAGATGCAATCAATTACATTCTTATCATTGTGATGTTCGACATGATATCTATTTACACGGGTTACTTTGGAATTTAACAAGGTGTGATTATCTCTCGGTACATGTAGAGATTTTGTGACGTCTTTGTTCTATCTTGAAAACAAATTTTGAGCAGTGCTGCGCTCGATGATCCAATCCTCGTAGTCACATTATAAGGAAACAATTCAACAACTAGTTTAAATTCCTTAAGCTGGTGGGAGGGAAACCACTATCTGTTAGACATTAAGTCTTGAGATATTAAATAAGTGGTGTGGCCTTATTAGTAACAAAGGTAAGATTCAACTCAAGTACTTTAGAGTGAATATATGTTATATTTCAGGGGGGATGATATATTTTTCATCTGGATATATCTCAAGTGCTATATAGAATTTATCTCTCGTGGGAATGATGCACTTTTCATTCCATAAGCGCAGACATTGGATCTAGTTCAAATAAATAGACAATTGGCTAGGCAAAGTTCTTCTTGTCATTAAAGTTGATGTCTAAAGTATGATCTTCCCATGGAAATTGGTTGCTACTACGGTACCCGCATTGCTTGTACCAATACCGGTAGGAAGATTCATTCCCAATTCTTTGGTGAGAGCTAGAATTACATCTTAGCTTCAGTTGATACCTGTACTTTGGCGTCATTACTACTGGAGAAAGAATACATCTTTGTCTCATGATATATATTCCCTTTTCACACGAGCTTTATATGAGTCGGTACGTCTAACCCTCATTACTTCGGGGTTCTTTCCATTTTCAATTTTGTTACATTTAGCTTAATTTGAGAAATTTCTTTATCTCAACAGGCCAAGAGAATCTCACTACACATGTCAACCACTTCCTTTAGGTTGAATATATTACTAAAATAGTTATCTTGTTGTCATACTTCAATATATACTGGTTCGTTAGTATCATGGATGAAGTAGAGAAATGGATTTTTTTATTTTTTTTTTGACTCATATCATCTTTTGTGAGTTCTTCCACAAAAAAATGGAATACATGTGATTTTATTTGCAACGTATCTTTTGAAAATACCAACTCTTTAATAGTCGAGCAAGTGGATTACATTCCACGGAACATTCAAATTTGGGGAGACAATATCAAGTACGCAATAATGGTCCAAGTACTTATAAACCCCAAATAAATAAATTTGAATCGAGTTGGTACAACCAATTGAACAAAAGACACCATTCAACTATAGCCCATATCATATTCAAGAGAACAAAAAAGCATTAAGACCAAAATTCTTAATGATCGAGATCAACAATCATAATTTAAATTGACTGTTTATATGTTGTGGACTTATCTTAAGACAAAAATAAACAAAACTAGGCATGTTGTAAAAACAAATAAATAAGCCTAGCAAATATTCCATGTAAAAACCCACGTTATAGTTACATACCTCATACTTTGGTTCCTACTGTGTGTATACTAAACCGGGACAGTTTTGGTCGCACACGCCCCAAAAGTAGGGCAGAGCAGAACACAATGGGAACTTGGGTCGGAACAGGATAAGACAAGATGGACCGGGTCGCACTGGATCAGGATTGGACCGGGTCGACCTGAACCGGATCGGGTTAGACTGGACCGGACTGAGTTGTAACGAATCGTACAGCTGGGTTGGAACAGTTCAGAATCGGACAGATGGGTCGGAACAGTTCAGAATCGGACAGATGGGGCGGAACTGTTCAGAATCGGACAGATGAGTCGGAACTGTTCAGAATCGGACAAATGAGATCTGGGACGGGATTTCTTTCTCTTCTCCGTGAACATGAACAGACAGGAGATTCTTCTTCGTCCTTTACGGAAACTACAAACGTCCATTCCCAAATCTCAATAAATTTTCACGCTCAACCAATTTTCACGCCCATAAAACGTGATCAATTTGTATTTACATAAAAATTATAAAACATGATGATCACAATTATAATATAAGGCAGTACCCAAAAATGAAATCAAAAATAGGGAAGAAGAAAAAAAATAAATATATATATGACAAAACAGATCCAACTTATCTGATTCGATTCCAACGATTTTAACATTAGCTTGATGATAATTACATAACTGCGTTGATGTAAATCATCCATGTAGAGAAAAAAAAATCTACCAAATCCCATCTAGCTCTGCGGTATAGCATCGTGATGATAACGTGTTTCAATAGAATAAGAAGGTAAAAAGGAAGAGGCAGAGAAAGAGAAGGATTCCATTGATCAGAGTTCTCTAGGTTACATGGATAGATTATCCTTTATATACATGGAAAGGGGGAAACCAAAAGACTAAAGGGAAACCAAAAGACTTCCGTTTTGGACCGCACATCCATGGGCATGGGCCCTTTAACAATCATTCAATATTTTCAAGTTCAAAACGAATCACTCCAACAACTTCAAGAGGACGTGAACAACTTACGAAGAGACATTGATCAATACAAGGAGGAGAGGGATAAAGAAGAATTTTGCTTTCAAAGCAATAACTATTCTAATGTGCCTGTGGTGTGTAATGAATATTTGATTGATGATTATGTTGGAAAAGGTCAACCTTTGGAGACTTTTAATGACGTTAGTGTAGCTTACTCGGGCCTTGATCTTAATAATGATCAAGCACCTATTCAAAAAGGTAGATCTTGAGGATGATGCAATTAGTGTTAGAGCATTGCTCGGTTGAACCCACCAAGCGTTGGTATGTCAAGTTTGGTTGTCATATTTTAGTGAATCAAAACTCATTTCAAGAGTAGCTTGATTATTTACTAGAGTCAACTTCGCATAGGTTAGCTAGAAAGTTATTAGGATATGAGACTTACAAGTATTACGTGAAGACTTGAAGAATGTGAAGAAGTAAAGAGCTACAACGACGACAACATCCTTCCTCTTGAGGTTAGTAATATTTGACTTGAACTGTTTCATTCCTAATGTATCTTTCAAGTCGTGCATATTGAAAACATAACTGCGAAGCTGTGAATGATTATACTCTAGTTAGACATAGTATTAAGGAATTACAATACGAAGTATAACGTCTATCTTTTGAACTTCGTCTATAAGACATCGACATAATCGTATGAATGCTATTGTGATTATGTATGGGTATGGGTGAAAATTTCGTCCTAGGAAACAATGCTTTACATTCGTTTAAAGGAAGTACAATTCATAAACTTGTTTTAGGAATCGAAAGGGAAATCGCTAGGATTATTGGTATTGTTATTCATTGCAAATCTTTGGATTACCAATATGTGTGTTTAGTATAACCACTCATAACTTGTTTATGTATATTGGTAAAACTATTCACAATGCATGACTTTTGGATTGGTATGACTTTTATTAGTGAAACCAATCTTAAGTAATCACCTGAGATGGTATGATCGATATATTGTAATTGGTATGACCAACTCTAGGCATTGGGGAACCGATCCTAGTAAGAGGTGCAACCGATCACAAGTATGTGGAATCGATCCTTGTAAGAGGTGCAACAAGTCTTAGTAATTGGTAATCGATCCTATGACTTGTGCAACCGATTACAAGTTAAATACCATAAATATGTGGCAACCGATTCTAGTACCTAGTCAACCAACTTTTGGTAACTAGTGTGACTGATCCTAGTACCCACATGGAGGTATAACCGAAACTTGTTTTGGTAGAACCGTTAAACCCATGATTGGTGATTTGATAGGATAATCAATCACATAGTTCTTGGAAGTCAGATGAACCAATTCTAAACTTGTTTGGAAGTGTGGAAAATCGGTTCCAAGATTGTAAATATGAAAAAGGATTTACAAAGTAAAGA
>JAJJMB010003897.1:84967-161273 GCA_023531105.1 Papaver atlanticum | reverse complement strand
ATAAACGGAAGAGCCTTTTGTCAAACTCATATCACTTTGTTTGAAAAAAGTTGTTACCGAACAGATTTGATGTTTCTTTACTATTTTGAATACGAACCAAAGGAATTGTTCCAAGTGCGTGACTTATTACAAGTTAGAGGCGCATGGATACTGAGGGAACTAGGTGAACTATAGGTTTAGTTGCTTGGTCTCAACTATATGAAGTTGGTTTAGATTTTGTATAGCGGCTTAATTCTGAGAGTATTCAATTCTGGACAAGGTCCCGGGGTTTTTCTGCATTTGCGGTTTCCTCGTTAACAAAATCTTGCTGTGTCTTTTATTTTTCTATTTCCGCAATTATAATTGTTTTATTATAATTAGATTTAAAATACACAAACGTTAATTCCTAATTACTTGATAGAAATCCTATTATGTTTTGTTAAGTCTGAACCTTTTATCAAGTAATCATACTTCGTTGTTGTATTGTCTCGATCTTGTATCCATAGTCAATCACACAAGTTATCCTGTTGTCGTATTGTCTCGATCTCGTATCCATAGACGATCACACGAAGTGTGAACCGATTAGTTGTATTGTCTCGACTCAGTCCATAGACAATCACTTTCGGAGAAAGTACTTATAGGTGGAAAAGTTTTAGATTGAGGTATATTTGGGTACCTTCGTATTTTCAATTGGTATCAGAGCAGGCAAGCACGAAAAGATCTAACAATCTGTGTTTGGTGCGATCCATCCTATAAGAAATGAACTCGAGTTCTCATGAATCGACTTCAATTAACGTACCGCCAAGATTTGACGGAACAAACTATCTATGGTTTAAATCTGCTATGAGATCTTTTCTTCAATCACGAGACTTTAATACTTGGCTATTAGTCGTCGATGGTTATAATCGCCCTAAGGTAGAAAATTCGGAAACTGAGTTTAAACGCTTAGTGGACTTTTCAAACGAAGAAAAGGCTTTTGCTAAGCAGAATTCAGATGGTTTTAATGCTATTATACATGTTGTAAGTCGTGATCTACAACATCATGTATCAACATGTCAAACTTCGAAAGAAGCTTGGGATAATCTTCAGATCGTATTTGAAGGGAATACATCAGAGAAAGAAGCTAGACTTCAAACTCTTATGTACGATTGGGAAAACCTTCGAATGGATGACAACGACACTTTTGAAGAGTTTTATATCAAACTCTCTGAGATAGTAAATGCTTCTTTCTCACTTGGAAAGACTATTTCTGAAAAAGGATATAGTATGCAAAATTCTCAGATCGTTGCCATCCAGATACGATTCTAAGAAGCATGCAATCATTGAAGCAAATGATCTTTCAACACTCTCGCAAAACACACTCGTAGGAAAGTTAAAGATCTTTGATCATGAATCACAGTCTATTAAAACTAAAGGAATAGCTTTTAAAGCTTCATAATTTCTGAAAGCTCCAATGGAGAAAAATAGACAGATGGATGATTCAGATGAACAGATTGCAGAAAACTCTGATGATGAAATTGAACAATCATTATCATTGATTACTAGACAGTTTCGATATCTCTTAAAGAAAAGAAATAAGAGATTCATGAAGGATACTCATCGATCTTCTCGTCCACATGATCGAGTTCCTGTCAAAAATGATCAAGAAGAAGATAATGAATATCAGCCTCAGTGCTTCAAGTGTAAAGGGTTTGGTCATATAGCTAAAGACCGTCCCAATCTTAAGAAATAAACTGGAAGCAAGGCTCTGGCTGTAACTCTAGAAGAGACCTCTGATTCATATGATTCTGAAGAAAAGGAAACAACTAATATTGCATTAGTTGTCAATCTTATTTCTTCCTCCTCCATTAGTGATTTACCCATTTTAAAAATGGACATGTCTTCCGATGTTATTAAATCATCTAGTGGCAAAGGGAAAAATAAGACAAGATGCAAAAACTGTCTCAAAAACAGAATTGCTAAAAGTTGCATAGGCAACCCAAGTCAATCTCAAGACACTTCGTTAGTTCGAGGTAACAAAAAGGGAATCTTTCATACAATACTAGATCCAGAACACTCTGGTTGTTCAAAATTCCATAATGAGAGAAAATCTCACACTAATACCACCTGATCGGTATTATCATTCTTTCCTCACCTCGTGTGCCAAATTTAGTGAGGAAGAAGAAATATCAAGGCACTTTTGTGTAGATTATGGGAATAAAATCTAGTAATTGAAAATACTTGAGATATTCGTATTTATAGTAATATTATATTTTCGGAAGTATGAAAATTATAAAAAGATCATTCTCCTTCTTTGGTCATTCCTTGTCCGAACTATGAGTCTGGATCCAATATTATCTCTTGATAAGATGCTAGATCAGAAAGATCACTTCAAGAATCTGCATCTTCTCTGGATATTGAGAAATCAAAGAGTAAAATCAAAAAGAGAGATTGTCTTAGCAAGAAGGAAAGAGAGAATATGCTGAAGAAAGATCAGTGTATTGAAGCATTGACACACTTTTGTGTTCAATCAAAGACAGAATTACATGTTCTTGCAGAATCCTTCACGAAAATTTCTCAACTGCAAGAAATTATGGTCAAACAACAAGGTTATATACTTGAAGAATTTCACAAGCTGAAGACTGAAAGTAATAATCTACCTTCCTCTAGCATTGAGATGAAGGATTAATCCAGGAAAATAGACATCAGTTTTTGATTTCTTTCAATAAATTGTATAAGGTCTATTTTGAATACAACTATCTATTATTTAATGAATAAAATTATTATTTTATAATTTTTCTTGTGATAGTTTTCGATTACATAGCCTGTGCTTGAATGCTTTATATTATTGCAGTGTATATGTTATGGGATGTTTGATTTCGGTTTTCATAACCTTAATATTCGATCTCATATTGTGTGAACCCTTATGGTTTGGGTGACTTTTTTATTTAGCGGGATTGAGTTCTAGCCCATGTTGGTAGGCTTTATCAAAGGATCAGAAGGGGTTCTGATTAAAACTAATATGTGAAAAAGTCACAATATGTTGAATCGTTTTTGGTTTAGCATAAAAGCATATGTGCTTCGGGGTTTCAACTTTTGCATCGCATTAGATAAAACCGATTTTCAACCTTTCTCTGGTAAAGGTTGCTTTTTGTTGTTGTTCTTTTGTTTTGGCGGGAGGATGACAACATAACGGGGGAGAGTTCTATGTGAACTTGCGCTAAATGATATATCTTTCTGGGGTGAAGAGGATGCGGAACTTGAGGTAACGAATTTGTTAGTTAATCGTTTTCCTTTTTAAGAAAAGCCTGATTTTATTGCATATTTTTATTGCTTTTGCTTAACAAAATTTCGGTACAATTGATGTTTATTCCATTATTTGTGTATGGATATATGTGTGTGTGATTCAATTGTTTCCGGTTAAGAAAAACTATTGTTATCTTTCTTTATGGTTTGGTATCAATTGTTTAGGCTTACGAAATGTTGGTGCAATTGCGATACTATAATGTCTATGTTTGTTTCAATTGCTTCCGGTTGAGGTAAATAATTATGCAAGTTGATTTATTTGGTTTGTATGAATTGTTTATGGCTTAACAAAAAGGTTTTCGGGATGAATTGAATAGTCCAATTCGATTCCGGATAAGAGAAACTAAGTTCATTCTGATCTTAGTTAGACTTATCAAAGTGGAGGTTTCGGTTATTCAAGTCTAATCGAATGCCTTAACAAGAAATGCTAGTTAACTAACCTAGTACTTGTCTTGTTTAAAAGTGAAAGTTCTAAGTTATTATTTGTGACAGCCCGGATTTTCGGACTTCCAGCGGACACAGGTTCGACCTTGTGGGTCGGGTCCGATCCAGCTAGCAAGTCCAAATATCCGGACCGCCACTCGAGTAGGAGCAGGTTTTTCGTTACAAACATTTTGAATAAATAAAAACCTTGAATTCAAACTCAAATATATTTACTAAATGAAATGTATTATTACTTTTAAAATTACAAAACCTTAAAATAATTTATACAATTAAAAATACACAGATAAAAACCAACCAACACCTCGATTAAATCCAATACGCAATACCCAAATCCCTGTGATACATAATAATTTCTTTTACGGCTATTGTTTCTTCATTCTCTGTGGAAAAGGGAGGAAAAGGGGTAAGCAAACCAAAGCCATGTAGGAAGTTTCCAAAAATAATAGAGTGCATCGAAAAAAACAAACAAATGTAGTAGATACAATAATTAAAACCCTGCACAAAAATTCACAACGATACTTACAACACTTTCAACCACGATTACTCAACATTTTCTTACTCAAAATCTCAACCATAAATTCTAGATCTTAATCTAGTAGTCAGGGTCGTTCCGGATACCACCCAACCGCTCCAAAGAACGGCCTCTCGAGAGAATGCCAGCTGTCCTGGACTTTCTGACAGTTCAACAAACTTCATTTCTTTTCTTTTTTTCCTTTTTTTTTTTTTTTTTTTTTTTTTTTCTTCTCTTTTTTTTATTTGAAACTACTCAATCAATTCTTTTCTTTCCAAATTTCCAACATTTCTTAATCAATGTAAGACCCATTCAACTCATTAAATTCACTTTCACAAACCAAAACTCAATTTCATTCACTAGTATTATAATAATGCATCAAATCCATTTTCACAACCCAAAACTCAACAAATATGCAATAATATGATTTCTATATTGAGAAAAACATTACTGCCTAGATTAAATATTAAAATAAAAATCTAGAATAATTTAACAATAATGGTTAATAAGCAATACATAAAAACTCATAAATAAATCTATTTACACATAAAAAAATAATGTAATAAATTTAAAACAAACAACATGATTATTAGCATGAAAATAAAAAGAAATCAATATAATTTTAATGCTAAAATAGGTTTTGATTTTGATATTAGGTAGAAACCCCTTACCTTTTTAGCAAATCCTAAACTCTTGAATCAATCCAAATCCAAACAAGGCATGCACAATTTCCAAGAACAAGAAGGATTAATAGCTAAGGTTTTCTTTTTCTTTTTCTTTTTATTATCTAAAGAAAGTAAAGAGGAAAAAAGTAGAAGGAAAGAGAGATGAAAGTGATGGCTAAAAGTGTTTTGGGTTTTTGTGTTAGGAGACAAAAGAAGAAAAGTTAGAGAAGAAGAAAGTGACGGCTCCTTTAGGTTTCTTTTTGTTTTTTATACACGTACTAGTTTGAAACCCGTGCTACGCACCGGGACCGCTGGAGTTTTGTATATGTTGTTGGTTTATATCCACTGAGGCGGGGCTTCGCCTCGCCCCGGTCCAAATAAGAGTTCAAATAGGCTAATATAAAATTAATATCCAACGAATTGACAATTAACAATTAAAACTATGTAATTGTAAATTTCTGATAATCAAATGTGTAATATTATTGTATTCTAAAAATCTCTCATGAATTGAAAACTAATTTCAAGCAATCGAAGAAAGCAGTAACCAATTCTTCAAATAAACTAAAATAAATTAATCTAAGTAATCTCAAAAGTAAAATAGTTTAACTATAAATATTAAAGCGTAATTGGATTTTTTTAGTATTTTACCAGTGCTAATACCGGGTATGATGAGAATTGATCCCATTTGGTGAGGCGGGTTTTCGTCGCGCACCTGTTTAAGAAGGGGTACCAATTAACAAATGCAGTACACCAATTATCATTTAGTAGATTAAAGTTGGAACTAAATTCACCAATTACAAACTGTTTAAACTTTTGGAGATTAAAAAATCCTCTTAAAGAAAATACAATTGAAAAACTACACCAACCTTTGGAATCAGTAAACTTCATGGCATTGCCAATATCAGTACTCTAAAAATTATTCGTAAGGCTAGATTTGAAGTTTGCTACTCAAAGTAGCACTACACCTACCATTATTCTTGCTAGATTTTAGAATACATATTTCTTGGCTTTGCAACTTAAAAGTAAAGAAACAAAGTCGTAATAATATTCTACCTTAAAATCCTAAATAAGACTTCCAGTTCGGCTAAATCATGTTTGTACTTCACCCTCTATACACTCCACCATCTGCCTTACGTACCATATCACATAATTCTGTTAAGAATCAAGCAGCCAACTCAACTGCTCTTTCAGACTCAGACTCGCCTCAGTAAAATACAAAAAATTACACTCACTATATAGTTATATCAATAGTGGGTATAAGAGATACTAAAAATAATAATAATATAAAATATGTTGCAAAATAGTGCAAAACATATGAAGTGCTTCCCGTCGAAGATGATGTAATCAAAAAATTGTACTGACATGTTTTTATTCAGAAATCATATATTAGATATCTTAAAAAATGATATCAATATTAAATATATTGCAAACTCTAAATAGTGCAAAGAATATGAAGTGCTTCCCGTCGAAGATGCTGTAATCAAGAAAATGCACCGATATATCTTTCTTCATGAATCATATACTTGTGTTGAGAACCAATAAGCGACCAAATCAATTGCTCTTTCAGGATCCAACTCTTTATAATGAAACGAAAAATCACGCTCATTATATGGTTGTATCAATATATGATATCAGAGACACTATAAAAAACATAATATTAATAAATAAAAAATAGATGGCCAATTATACATAGTGAAAAGCATATGAAGTGCTTCCCGTCGAATAACATGTTATCAATATATCTTTCTTCAGAAATCATATATTTGAGATACTAAAAAAATGATATCAAGGTTAAATGTATTGAAAACTAAAAATAGTGCAAAGCATATGAAGTGCTTCCCGTCGAAGATGATGTAATCAAGAAAATGCACCAATATATCTTTCTTCATAAATCATACACTTGTGTTAAGAACCAATAAGCGACCAAGTCAATTGCTCTTCCAGGCTCCAACTTTCTATAATTAAACGAAAAATCACACTCAATATATATATGGTTGTATCAATGTATTAGAGACACTATTAAGAGAAGAAATATTTGGATAATATTAATAAAAAAAATAGACTGCCAGCTCTACATAGTGAAAAGCATATGAACTGCTTCCCGTCGGAGAATATAAAATCAATGAAAAGTAGTAATATATCTTTCTTCAGAAATCATATACTTGCGTTAAGAATCAAGCAGCCAACTGAACTGCTCCTCCAAACTCCAACTCCTTATAGTTAAATGAAAAATCACATGACTATATAGTTGTATCAATATCTAATATTAGAGATATTTAAAAAATTATTATGTTAATATTAAATAGTTTGCTAACTCTAAGTCGTACAAAGCATATAAAGTGCTTCTTGTCAAGGAGATGCACTGATATATATCTTTCTTCAGAAATCATATACTTGCTTTAAAAATCAAGAGGCCAACTCAACTACTCTTCCAGGCTCCAACTTCTTGTCACTAAATAAAAAACTACACCCACTATATAGTCGTATTGATATATGACATTAGAGACACTGAAAAACACATAAATTGACATAATGACATAAAATATATAGTTAACTCTAAATAGTGCAAAACATATAAAGTGTTTACCATCAAAGAAGATGTAATCAAGGAAACGCATTGATATATCTTTCTTCATGTAATCAAGGAAATACAACCAGTACTACGCACCAGTCCGATGAGAATTTTTGATTTGGTGTGTCCGGTACCGTAACGACGCATCTAAAAACTCAAATATATCTTTCTTTATCTGTATGATAACTTTTATTGGGTAGCAAAATTTGATACACTTTGATAATCCAATATAAGGATTTTTTTTTCACCAGTTTTACTATATTTTTGTTGGCTAATTTTTATTTTTTTTAAAATTATGGAATTATATCGGCTCAAATTAATATATATTTTTTAATTATATAGAATGAACTTGGACGATCTAAGTGATGAACTCAAAAATTCAACGGTCCGAGATTTTAAAAAACTTTGTAAACGTGGTGTAAGAATAAGAAATAAAATCTCAACCAATAAGGACTAAGAGTTTCATTAACCACCCAAAAGGAGGATAAGCGCTTCCTTTGAACTTGGAACCAGAGATAGAGCCCATTTTATAAAAAATTAACGGACACTAAATATAAACAGTTTTTAGACCAATCATAATCCATGGTTTCGTGGACCGCAAGTGGGAATAAAGATAAGCGCAACTTTAAACGTGGTCCTCAGCTATAAATACCCCTTATAAAAATAATTTGGTATCTCATAGGTTGTGTAGTAAGCCATCTTCCTTTAAAAAGAAAAAATGACTGCAAAGATTATCTATTAACATGATTAGTTGTGATTACAAATTGAAGCATATGTTCTACGACCGATTAAGAAAATGTAAGGAAAAGAGAAAAGTGTTCCTTTATTAATGAACTCAAATGTTTAGGAATTAGAGAAGACCGAAACCGGATCTGTTTATCTTAAAACATTGAAACCAAAATTTCTGTGCAAATATATTATGTATTAATCGAACAAATAGATCTCACTAAAACGTTTGTGCCCAAACAAAGATAGAGGTTACTAATGAGAAACAATTAAATAAAGATGTAGTGAACGATTATAAAGTAAGTTAGAATGAGGGTTCGTGTATAGAACTTCCAATTCTATAGTAATATTTGCAGCGGGAAATGTTTTGAACCATTCTTTAAAGAAATAAAATATATAAATTCGTCTGAATACTTTGAAGTATTGGCTGGAAAGTTCCCTTATTTGCACTCGACTTACCCGTAATCTTTTCTCCATCTACAATCGCCATGCGAGGTTTTCAAATTAAATATCAACTGGGATTGGTGGAGGTGTTAGCAACTCCTTCCGGTTCATTAGACCCGTCTCTGAAACCTAAAAACCAAATACAACAACAATCATTAGATATCTTTAAACCACAGAAAGTCATCTAGTTAAAAAGACTCTACTCTAAGCCAGTACCAATAAGGTCCCGTGTAGAATGAACGTGATTTTAAAAGAGCTATTCTCAGTTTCTATGCAACACCAGGAACAAACAAAAGAAATTCAAAACTTGAGTTGACATATATTGAAGTTACAACTTCTTTTAATACAATTGTTAGTGAGCTAAAACATACCTTGTCCAAACTATTCCCTAGCAACTCGGTAACTGCAAGTTCATTCATTCCATATATCATTGGAAATATCCAATATCCCCATATCCACCATTTTTTTACATAAAGTATTTAGAAGCCTGAAAAAAGGAAAAGCATCCTTATATAGGAAACAAAGAGTGCATAAAGGCCGATAACTACCATTTATCTGATTGCATACTCCTAATGGATGCCAAAGTAACACACTTTAAAATTAAATGGAAGAATATATCACACACTATAAATTGAAGATGGATTAGGATAGTGATGATATCATTCTTAACCTATACTCAATGTGACAATGTATTACAGAAAAAGAGAAAACTGGTTGGACAATAATATGAATTTTCTGCTACGGTAAAAGGATGCTTGATAAGAAAGAAAAATCACATGTATTATTAATGTTAACCAGAAGAAGAAATACGACCAACACAAATTTCGCAATATAGATGATTTCCAAGTTGATACCCAGTAAGGGTAATGGTTGTAACTTGTATAAAGGAAAAACTTAACTGATCTCAAAGATACATCTACTCGAATGATATTTGTTTACATGTTGCATGTAGGTGTGCAAATAAGGTTGCCTACTAAAGTTATATTTTATTACACGTAGGTTCATGTCCAATTTAGGTTGCCTAATGGAAGATTGAATGTTTAGATTATTCCAAAAGAGAGTTCATCTAACTAAAGGGCACTTACATTGGTTTCGAAGGTTATGTAGATTCAAATTGCAGATTTTTTTTCCTTAACTCTCATAACCTAAGTGGCTAAGCCCTGTAATCTAGCTGAGGTATGTGTATTTCTTGCTCAAACAAATTAGTCGCTTTCATATTATGCGAGTTTACAAATGATTTTAAATAAGTGTTTTACTGCACCACGTTTCATCTCTCGTTTCTCGTATTTCCAATAATAAGTTCATCGGAATGTATGTATGACTGCAAAAGGTTGCAGAAAAGACAATCTAGCTAGCTAGAAGGGATCAACATGATAGATATAAAAAAAAATCAAAGAATACTACAACCAACTGATGATACTGATATCAAACAAACATGGGTCGAAATTCTAAGGCTAAAACTTAAAAGTTATTTTATTTTATTTATTTATTCAACGATTATGGATTTACTTAAAAAAATATTGATATTTAAATATTTGGAATAAACTTGGACTAATACGTGATGTTAAATTCAAAGGTCAACCCAAAGAGAATAGGAAAAAAATACCAAATTTATTGTTGTAAATGTTGTGCCTGCTCATATACAAAAGCGCGGGTAACATGAAAAGAACGAAAGACCACCCTATTTTACAATTACAATCCACTAATACTGTAATTAAAAAATGAAAATCAAAACAAAAAATAAAAAGCCCTACCTGTCTTCTTAGGAACTTCAGCGTGCATCAAATTAATAAAAGTAACCCAGAATAAGGATCGTTAAATGAAACCATCACCTGCAACAAAAAAAACAACATATAATCAACATCCAAATGTATTTGCAATCCTATTCAACTAAAATAAACTCAAAATAGCGCTATATGTTACCATACAGTAATCATACAGTAATTTCACCTATGTAAAAATTGATTAAAAAAATATCATCACAACAATTTGTCCTCATTATTCAAAATCATTAATGAAGAGTTCAAAGCGATTAATACCCATAGAGTAAAATCCTACCAATTGCTGACTTGAATTAAAGATCCAACCAAGAAAATGAAAATTACCCGAGCAGTCTTCATAGGAGAGGAGCAATGCCAATCAATTAAAGTTTTCATTATATCTGCAAAACGATGATATTGAATCGTAAGCATCCACTAACAAAAGACAAAAATAGCAGAGAAGCAGAATGAGGCTTAGATTTGCACTCAAGTGTTTTTATATAGGGAGAGAGAATTTTTTATTTTTTGAAATTAATGCCTTATATTTACCAAGAAAAATCAAAAATATTTTTTCTTCTCCATTTTGTTTTATCTTTGCCTCTATATTAATTAGGAAACTATATATATATATATATATAGAATATTGTTATTTTTGGTTAGGTATATTGGCGATTTAATATTCCGTGATTTTTTTTTCTTGATCAATTTTAGGAAAATATATTTAGAATATTACTATTTTTAGTTAGTTATATTAGAGTTATTATGTTCACGGATTTTTTTTTTCTTTGCTGATAAATATAGAATGAGTAATGTAGAAAAATAATATCTAGATTAATTTTAGAAAAATATATTTTTAATATTGTTAATTTTTTTACCCTATATTTATTGGATTTGTTACCTTGTAATCACATATTAGATTTTTCAAGATGATACTAATAAGTATTCATATATTTTTTTACCTTAAAAACAGTCTAAAAAATATAAATATGATTTTTTTACGCCATAAACACTTTTATCTGATTTTCTGGATTTTTATCATAAATATTCGAAATTAACTTAATAATTTATTTTTTTTTTTACTTTTTTGGATATTTATCATAAATACTCGAAATTAATATAGTAATTTTTTTAGAAAAATTTGACAAATAGGATTTTAAAATAATCATGTCAACTCGGTGTAATTTTACGTAATAATTTTAGGCCGTCCAATCAAAGATCTAAATATTAATTTAAAATATCAATTAACATAGTAATTTTTAGATGTTGTTAGTAACTATTTTTAGATGTTTATCATTAATATTAAAAATTAATATAGTCATTTCTAGATTTTTTCCTTATAAAAGATTCAACAAATACAAATCTTATTATTTTATTCCATATATCTGTTGAATTAATTTTTTGTATTTTAATCATAAATGCCAAAATTAATATAGTAGTTTTCTTTACCATTTCCAGAAAAAAAATTTCTTATAAAAGATTTTAAAAATTTTAAACTTATTATTTTATTCCATAAATATGTTGAGTTGATTTTTTTTATTTCAGTCATAAATGTACGAAATTAATATAGTACTTTTTTTTATTTTCTGGATTTTTTATAATAACTACATGAAATTATAAAAGATTAATATAGTAATATTTTTGTCATTTCTATATTTTTTTTTCTTTTTTTCCTTAAAAAAGATTTTAAAAATATAAATCTCATTAATTTATCCATAAATACGTTGAATTGATTTTTATTTTTTTTTATTCATAAATGTAAGAATTAATATAGTTTTTTTCTTCTGGATTTTCTATAATAACTATATGAAATTATAAAAGATTCAAAAAATATAAATTCTTTTATTTTATTCTATAAATATGTTGAATTGATTTTTTTTAATTTTAATCATAAATGTCCGAAATTAATATAGTAGTTTTCTTTATTTTCTGGATTTTCACAATAAATACACGAAATTAATATAGCAATTTTTCTAAATAATGAGGGTCGTCCGTCGCGTGTGTCCCAACAATCCACCCAATCTACACCGCACATTGTCAGCTCAACGCACCATATCTAACGAAATTTCATCCGACGAATACGAATGGTTTCTCAATTAGCCAATGAGAGCGCGAGGTTACGCTCACCAACCAATAAGAGAGAGGGTAAGCTCCACCAGTGCTACTTTTATTCTGGAGTGAGGGATGGTATTGAGTTTTTAGGTTGTTTATTTGTGAATTAAAACCCTAGCCAACTATTATTTACCACTCAAGTTTTGATAAGGGACACTATTTATAAACACACCCCACTATTAAACTACATGCACCTCAAACACATAGTATGATGTTGACACCAATTTTATATACACCACACAATGCACACATTCACCACAATTTAAATTCATATGTATTACTTTATTTTGTTTTGGTAACCATAAATAAAATTAAAACTAAATATTTATTCTTTATAAATTAAGTTTCAAATTACAGTCCGAACAAAATATTATGGATGGGTTTTACGCGCCAATCTCATATTAAGAAAATTACGGGGTATTACACTATTAACCCCTTACAAAGAATTTCGTCCCGAAATTCAATAACAAAAACAAACAAACAAACAAACAAACAAGGTATTACATTATTTGAATAATTAGAACCTGATGAGAAAAATAGAGTTAATTCTGATCTTTATTTTGGTCTTATCGAACAAGCGATTGTATTGGTACAATTGGTTTAGCAAAAGAACTAAGGTGCTTAGTCAATTTTTGATTTGCTAAACTATTAGGGAAAATGGCTTCGGGCAATTGTTTCCTTGGTAACATATCAAAACAAAATTACTTTGTAGTTTCAGTTTTGATATTGGTTATCTAAAATGGTGTGTGGAACCCTCGTGCTTAACTCTTATAGGTTGCAAGTCTTTTTTTTAGATTTGTAAGATCCTTTCGGTTTGTCCTTTATTTGCTCGTACCTTTGTCATTTTGTGACAAAAAGGGGGAGAAATATATGGAGTAAACAAGTGATTTGGTATCACTGAGGAAAGGACAATGGTGCTTAAACGTTATATCTAACGAAAGAGTAAAGCATAGACTAAGGGGGAGTAACATATCATATTGATACTTGTGGTTATCTTAACCACAAAGGGAATAACAAAGACGTGCGGATTGAAAATCTACCTATCTTACCTTTAGGGGGAGTATTAGCTTTGTTATTATAATGTCAACAGCGGCATTTATGGATTGAATGTATACAGGTTATTGTGCTGTTGAAACTTGGAATCAAGCGTATGTGTAATGAATTCTTGTAATTTGTTTATCCATATGATGTAAGAGTTTTATCACTAAAATTGACAAAGGGGGAGATTGTTAGAGCATTGCTCGGTTGAACCCACCAAGCGTTGGTATGTCAAGTTTGGTTGTCATATTTTAGTGAATCAAAACTCATTTAAAGAGTCGCTTGATTATTTACTAGAGTCAACTTCGTATAGGTTAGCTAGAAAGTTACTAGGATATGAGACTTACAAGTATTACGTGAAGACTTGAAGAATGTGAAGAAGTAAAGAGCTACAACGACGACATCATCCTTCCTCTTGAGATTAGTAATATTTGACTTGAACTGTTTCATTCCTAATGTATATTTCAAGTCGTGCATATTGAAAACATAACTGCGAAGCTGTGAATGTTTATACTCTAGTTAGACATAGTATTAAGGAATTACAATACGAAGTATAACGTCTATCTTTTGAACTTCGTATATAAGACATCGACATAATCGTATGAATGCTATTGTGATTATGTATGGGTATGGGTGAAGATTTCGTCCTAGGAAACAATGCTTTACATTCGTTTAAAGGAAGTACAATTCATAAACTTGTTTTATGAATCGAAAGGGAAATCACTAGGCTTATTGGTATTGTTATTCATTGCAAATCTTTGGATTACCAATATGTGTGTTTAGTATAACCACTCATAAATTGTTTATGTATCTTGGTAAAACTATTCACAATGCCTGACTTTTGTATTGGTATGACTTTTATTAGTGAAACCGATCTTAAGTAATCACCTGAGATGGGATGATCGATATATTATATTAGTTTGACCAACTCTAGACATTGGGGAACCGATCCTAGTAAGAGGTGCAACCGATCACAAGTATGTGGAATCGATCCTTTTAAGAGGTGCAACAAGTCTTAGTAATTGGTAACCGATCCTATGACTTGTGCAACCGATTACAAGTTAAATACCATAAATATGTGGTAACCGATCCTAGTACCTAGTCAACCAACTTTTGGTAACTAGTGTGACTGATCCTAGTACCCACATGGAGGTAGAACCGAAACTTGTTTTGGTAGAACCGTTAAACCCATGATTGGTGATTTGATAGGATAATCAATAACATAGTTCTCGGAAGTCAGATGAACCATCGGTTCCAAGATTGTAAATATGAAAAAGGATTTACAAAGTAAAGATGTCGACATACTTTGAACATGTGCAGTAATTCTTATCTTTTATTGTTCAAAGATATTCCTTAATAACTAAAGGAGAATCTCAGATCGAAATAAATTGAGAATCTTTTAATTAAGGTTTTTAGTTTTATATGCTTTTAATTTCCAGCAATTAAATGCATATCTTTAGAAAATAAAAATTGGTAATGTGCATTTACTAATTGGAGATTTTCTACTGAGATTTCGGTCAATATTTGGACATAGCATTTCCAGGAATTATGAAAACCGATTTGGACTTTATTGCATATCTTTGAGAATATTCGGTTTTGGAAATTCCTTGGTGTCCAAACTTCCTTGGTCTATAAATATTGAAGTTTTCATTTCGAGCAAACTAATCCTCAGAGCCAGCAAAACTACCTAGTTTTGTTGTTACTGGTTGAGCCGTCTATTCGGAGAAGAAAGTACCCTAATTAGGCGAAATCTCTTACGACCGCTCGTTTTAAAGACTTCTTTGGGATTGGGAAGCTCTACGAGTACCGTTGGTGGGAAACTAGATAATTGTAGTTTATTATTAGTTTTCGATTGATTTGATTGACTAACGGTTGTTGAACTTTGATTGCACCTAGTTTGTTTATGCTTGAGAATCTTCTCTTCTGATATAAGATTCACTCAAACTAGATAGAAGTATCGATGGGGATCTTTAGACTGTTTGTAGATCTAAAGACGTCTTGTGGTAATCCATCGTTAACATACTCCGTTTTGTGTGTGATTGATCACAAGAGATTCAAGTTGTTTGTGTGCAGGTGTTTATTGAAGATCTAAAAAGATTTGAAGACAAAAAAGATTTCTTATTTGAGTTCAAAATCTTTGGTGTGCACAAAACTTGATCGGCTAGGGATCCAACTATAATCGGTTTATCTTTTTGATAACCTTGATTGATTAGTTGAGTAGATCGGCATCAATACATTTCTTTGTGATTAATAGTATTGATTGCATAGTCTAAAAAATTACTTTGGTAGTTGTTGAATAGATAGATCTAAGAACCCGAAAAAGGAGTTTATTGGGATAAACGGAAGAGCCTTTTGTCAAACTCATATCACTTTGTTTGAAAAGAGTTGTTACCGAACAGATTTGATATTCCTTTACTATTTGGAATACGAACCAAAGGAATTGTTCCAAGTGCGTGACTTATTACAAGTTGGAGGCGTAGGGATACTGAGGGAACTAGGTGAACTATAGGTTTAGTTGCTTGGTCTCAACTATACGAAGTTGGTTTAGATTTTTTTATAACGGCTTAATTCTGAGAGTATTCAATTCTGGACAAGGTCCCGGGGTTTTTCTGCATTTGCGGTTTCCTCGTTAACAAAATCTTGCTGTGTCTTTTAATTTTCTATTTCCGCAATTATAATTGTTTTATTATAATTAGAAGTAAAATACACAAACGTTAATTCCTAATTACTTGATAGCAATCCTATTGTGTTTGGTTAAGTCCGAACCTTTTATCAAGTAATCATACTTCGTTTTTGTATTGTCTCGATCTTGTATCCATAGTCAATCACTCAAGTTATCTTGTTGTCGTTTTGTCTCGATCTCGTATCCATAGACGATCACACGAAGTGTGAACCGATTAGTTGTATTGTCTCGACTCAGTCCATAGACAATCACTTTCGGAGAAAGGACTTATATGTGGAAAAGTTTTAGATTGAGGTATATTTGGGTACCCTCGTCTTTTCAATTAGTGCTTTTAAAAAATTCCTTAGGGAAAGATATGAGTCCATAGTATAGTATGAGCCTTACAACAATGAGGAAGTTATTCCAACTCCGGATCATAATAACGATCCTTCGCATATTCAAAAGGAGGAGATTGGATGTCACTTACCTATTGTTATAAATGGTGTAACGTACTCACAAGAAGATCTAAGGATTTGTACCGAAGAGACTTTTCTTAGTGAACGACCTGATTCCAATGATAAAGATGTTGAAGAGATGTTGCTCGATAGTGAAACCAAATTGATTGATTTCGTGGAAGTCCCAATTGAACTTGTCGATGATTTTATTAATGCCGCGACTTTGGTTAAGGTAGAAAATGACGAAGAATGGTTGCAAGGTTTGATAGAGGACCACGATATACAAGAGGTAAGTAATCCACTAGAGTTCTTTAAGGATGAAGAGGATTCCGTAATACAAGAAATTGTGCATGGTTTGATTAATCCTTTGCATATTGATTCTTCTCCTTTACCTCTTATTGGTTTGAATGTATGTGCTTCGGAAGTATTTTTGAATGACTTTGTTTCTCGATATCCACCATTGGAATCACTTGATTCTAACACCATGTAGGTTTGCCAAGAGGAATCCCTAGAAGTTCCCAAATTCTATGTTCTTTATACACTTCCGAGTGTGGACAAGACTAAGTGTGGGGGAAATTTCTATCGAGCGATAATTTCACTATTGTTTTCTTGTGCTAACATTTGTATGAAGCTATTATTTGCAAAACAGGTACTATGGGTGGATCCCCAAATTTTCAGATTATTAGTATATGGGGAATGAATTTTACAAGTGCTAAGTCGGGATGACGACTTTAAACCAAGCGTTAAATGGGAGGCAACCCATTGGTTTTGTATTTCTTATCCTTTTTCTTTTTATTTTGTTATTTATTTTTTCTTGTTCCATATCGTGTTAACATTTCCCACCTTGACTTTGCTAGAAGGATTCAATTACATTGAGGAAAATGTAAGGTTTAAGTGTGGGGGAGTGGTTAAGCATATTTTTTTTATTTTTAAAAAAAAGTTTGCATAAATCCTCCAACTTGTAGAGATTTTAGAGTCACTAGTATACTTCTAGCTACGTTTACATACAGAATTCTCACCGAAATAATAGAACTTAGAATTGCTAGAGAATACTAAAATTAGGTGTTATTAATCTTTGGGAGAAGTCATTACTGTTTGTGGCTCAACTTAACCATGCCGGTGGCAAATTAGGAGAAGGAAGATATTTAGTATTAGAGTTGCTGATCAATCATTAGTGGAGACTACCCGTGTTTACATCATGTGAGGCGCCAACCTTCAATTCTTTGTAGCTGACTAAAAAAGCTTTTTAGAGTGTGTTCACCGTAAGTTAATTCCGGGTAGAATGGTGATCTACCCCACTTCTCACCAATTTTAGTACTATTTTTATCTCTTGAGTGCTAATTTTGACAATCATGAGGGTGACGTCTATAGCTGAAAACATCCTTCTTGTAGTTCGATTTGCAGTTAACACCATTCTCTTTCTCGACAACAACAGGTCCATAGAAACACATCATCATCAACAAGTGGAGTATCACAAGTTCAAAGAAAAGTTGAAAACGTTCAAGGTTTACAAACAACGGAACAAGAAAAGAGCAAATTTTATATTCAAGTAAAGCAACAAGATAAGGAGAAGAATTATACACACAAGCTGAAGACTTATTCACAAGAGCAAAGAAAATCAAAAGGTGAGAGTTATTGAAGTTTATGATATCAAGACAATACAAGTTATGAAAAATCAAGCGGTAAAGTACTTTTCCCACGACCATGGTTACAAATTGTCAAGGATCTATGAAGTTCAAGAGTATATCATCAAAAGTTGAAGCCGAAGACGAAGATCAAGAAGATGAAGAAGAGGAGCCGAAGACGTTTCTATTGGATGGTGTTGAGATTGGTGTTATCATCATTGCCGATCGTATGTGAAGATAAGTGAGTAATCTCATCCTCTTAATAGTGGTTGATTTTATTTCTTAGAGATCTTCAGAAAAAGATTTTTACTTCTCACGATTTTGTGGGGTCTCCAGAAATTATTCGGAAGGTTTCCTTCCCACCATTCAACGTGTCACAGGATTTCTCTCTTCATTCCTACCTGCACACATGTGAGAACCATAAAAGTGCATCTTTTGAGTGCAATTTCATAAAACCCTTTTTGGTGAGGCAGAAGTCAAGGTGAAACGCTTATTGGTCGCTCTCGAACCTGAATTCTTTCATTATGGCATAGGTTGACCGGTCACACTTTCTTCGATTAATCGCACTTTATATTTGAATTTTCTCTTGTACTTCTGACTTCTTGACACTAGATTGAGAATCTTTATGTCCCTCCTAGCTCTTTGGATGCTTGCGGCGCTAGAAAGCTTTGAAGTTGTATGTTTTAGTTTGATTAGCTCGAGGACTAGCAAAGTCTAAGTGTGGGGAAATTTGATAGGTGTTGAAAACACCGTATTTATTATCTATTGTTTATGCTTTCTTTGCTATTTTTTCTTGTAAATTATGTATTTTACATTTGTTTTTGAGTTCTTAGGTACTCTGGAGTCATACGGAGGAAAAGAAGAAGAAACATCCACAATTGAGCAAAAAGGGCAAAATTATCATTTCAATGGCGAGCATTACTCGGAACCTAGCCATATATTAAGGGGTAGCCAGTTTTTCTCTTAAGAAAATGACTAGAGACAGCCAGGAAACTACTCAGGGCACCTATATATCATCTGCGTGGCCCCTATCCTATGCAGTGGGTGTTATTATCCAACCCTGTTTTGTTAACCCTAAAATCAAGAGAGTTTCTCTCATTCTTACACAACGCCTGAAACTGAGAGGAAAAGAAAAGAAAAGCAGCGCAGCTGCTACTTAGATTTCCGAGAAAGATTGAGATGAAGAAATAGACAGAGAAGAGATAAAGCTGCAGATGAAGATAAATAGATCGAGACGAACTAGGGGTTGAAGCCGTTTCTATCAGAGAACAAAGATGATTTGATCGTGAGAATTGGATGTGGCCATGATTTAAATGGGTATGTGGTTTAAAAATCAGTTTGCTGTTAGAAGAAGTGTTCGAGACAAAGAAGCAGCAGAATCATATCTGTTGGGATGTAATTCAGATACCAGTTGAAAACCAGGGTTGAGAAATTATGGGTTTTGATTGGTAATTGTGGTGACTGTGTTTGATGGATTAGTTGTTGTGAATGATTGATATGGGTTTTGAATTGGGAACGTGGAGATAGAATGAGCAAACAGGTTGAAGTCATGAGTTCTTGGCAGAAATTAAAACAGAAAAGCCAAATCATTTGCGAGGATGGTGTTGATTGCAGGCGATGAATGTGGTGCTATTGATAGATGTATATGTTAGGATTTGTTACAGGAATTGAAGATATTAGATCGGCCTGAACTTGGCCTGAGAATCAACCAGAAATAGAGGAAACTCTGCTGAAATTATTCTATGGTGAGTCGACTCAATGACTCGGAAACCCAACTCAATTCAGACCAGTCAGCTGAGTTTGACTATTGACTCGAGCTAACTGACTTCTCCTTCCCTTGACCAGTTGACTAACGGTTGACCATATTGACCGTTACTTATAACGGTTGACCATATTGACCGTTTCTTGGTTGACAATCCTGGCCTAACCAAGAAATGGCCGTTCCAGTCTTGCTTCGATCACAAAATGAAGGAGAAGGGTTGATCTTAGGAAGGGAAGCGAAGAAGGTGTTGAGATCAGAATGGTTAACTCTGAAAGTGTGGTTGTTTTATGACTTATATCAGAATGTGGAACTCGTTTGCGGAATGTAAGCTATGAGTTCTTTGGTGTTTTTCTGGATACTTGTGTTGATAACCGTTGTTGGTTGAAATAGGTTGAAAACCTATTTATATAAGTCATAGTTGAACGCACCATGATCTCATAGGAAGTGGGAGTAGTTGAGTGATGGAGAAGTGGGATCGTGTGAAAATGTTGAAAACAACGTCTTTCAATGAGGGAAGGAGGGTTGGTGTACACCCACTACTTCTCTGTCGCCACTAACTGTCCGCCTTTCCTGATACTTTCTCATAATGAGCGTGTTGCACGCCGCTCGTTGTAAACCGTAAAACCAATACCCTGATGAACATCCCCCCAGTTTGTGACATGTTTGATGTCTCGAGTATTTTCGTGAAAATATGCAGCAGGTTGCTGAGTGGGTCTTATTTGCAAGACCTTGTTATTTTGACCAATCACACGCAAGCTAGGCGGCGGGTGGTCATATATTACAAGTCAAGCCATGAGGCTTGCCGCAAGAAATAGCACGTAACGCTTCTTAGGTCAAATAATTAAATTATTTGTAAAATCTATATTTATAAAACATCATTTGTAATCGATGTATATAATGCATCGCTTTTAAGCAAGCATCTCAAACTAATCGATGCTCATAAAACATCGTTGTATAAAGATGTTTTAAATTAGTCGTGGAGCCTAATGTCTTAAAAGGAGCATGACCGGCCATTTTCGAGAACCTGCTGGGAGCGGTTCATGCGTGCCGAAGATAGGCCGATCGTTCCTTATAAGAGAGTGACGGTTGGGGACCACGACGACATCTTATTGGTTTCCTAAGATTTGATCTAGGCCGGTCAATTCGGCTAGCGAAGTTGGATGGCCGAGATGATTTGCGGCATTTAACGGTTGCTGCTGAATTTATTTAAAATTCCTATTAGCAGCGCGCGCGACTAGCCATTTTTGGGCGATCGTTTAGGAGCCATATAGGGAGGCCGCGGCTTGGCCGATTGTTTCTTATGGAAGAGGGGTGGCCGGTGATCACGGCGACATCTCATTGATCCCCTAAAATTAGATCTAGGCCGGTTGATTTGTATGGCAAAGTTGGACGGCCGAGATGATTTGCGGAAGTTACATACTGCCGTTAATTCAATTTAGGGTTTAATAGCCGCGTGGCCAACCTACTTTGGGGCTAACGGTTTTGGTGTTACCCGTATGCTGGGAGCTATTCGATCGGCCAGCATAATAGTCGGGTCGCTGGTGAGCGTATCCGCACCTTGTCCGTTGATTGAGATTTAATCTAGGCCGGTCAATTCGGCTGGCGAAGTTGGGCGGCCAAGATCGTTCTGCGGTAGCAATATACTGCTGCTAGTATAAATTAGGGTTTTGTAAGTCGCGCGGCCAACTAACTTTGGGAAATCGGTTTTTGCCTCTGTTGGCGAGTTGGAAGGGCTCCAATTGGCCGAAGTATTAGTGGGCCCACCGGTGTGCCTGATGATGCTTGTCCGGTCGCGTCAGGGAGCGGCTAAGCTTGATAAATCAGCCGGCCAAAACGTGCGGCTGTGATCGTTTTGAGACTGACATGGGCAGCCTATGTCCAATTCCTTAAGGAATTAAGTGCATCGACCAACCAACTTCCACTTTTAATTGAAAGTGCATGTGGGGCTTTTAAAGTGATTGATTGGTCGATGGGAAAGGGAGACGGCAAGCAGCAACATGGAGGGTGGCCGACCGGCCACGGGTGGCGCCTGCTGGGGCAGATCGGTCGGCCAAGTGGCGTGGCCACGCCTCCTTTTGTTGCGGCTTTTACTTGCCGCTGTTCCTCTTTATTTATATTTTGGTAGGATTTTGCTCATACTAGTCCATGTCGGATCAATTTCCCAGCTTGCCTAGGTTCGGTCTCGACCAATAGGGTTCGAGATATTGCGCAGGCCGCAAAAAACCTAATTAAAAAAATTAGGTTAGAAAGATTGAATTTTGTGGGCTGACACAAAATCAGTCAATTTCTGGTGAATTTTGTGCGTTCATACAAAATCACTAATTATGCTTCAGAGAGCATCATAACTTTGCGTGCTTCTGATTGAGTACTTCTGTGCACATATTAATTCTGACACTTTGGGAAATCGATGTTACTCAGTTGTGAGCGAACATTAATTGTCATGTCATGTCAACATCAAGAGTTCGGCTGGGAACATGGCGTAGAATAAATACTCAGTAAGCCATGCGTTAGTAAATAATGCAGGTGGGAGATTAATAAAATTTACAGAGTATTTGGGATTGTTGCTGCGCGCACCATTCTGGATAAATTTTGTATATAAATATACTGCATTGCTCAATTCATATGTAAGTAAAGAGGCCTAGGCACTCATTACTTTTAAATGGCTTTGTTTCTTTGCAGAATGACATCACATTAAATACAGGGTCTTACAATTTTAGCCCTGAACTAAAAACCACCATCAACATTAAGTCCCCTGCTTAGTACGTAACAGTGACATTGTTGCGGGGTAAGCACTGGATGGTGACAGTCAAGAGATAAAATGATCAAGTCTAAGTGAATAAACATTACCAGGGAAGTGGCGTTCATCATGAATTCGAAACAGTAAGTCAGGCCGCCAGATCACGGATTTTGAGCTGGGATGAAAGCATTCCTCTTTCGACTATCTGACGGTCTTCTCCCGGCGTTAATTAGGGTTTCAGCAAGAAACATGACTTGGTGGGCGTTGAATCCTCGTCTATCGGATAAGTCCCGTTGCGGTTGTTTAGCATCGCTTCCTCTTAGGGTTTCTGCAGCGTATATACATATGCAGGTGAAACTAGACCATTCTCCTCGATTTGGAATTGAGATTCTTCTGTTGAACTTATATCTTTTCATCATGTTGGACAAGAGTGAATCATCTTCGTCCCAGCCAGACTCTTCTACCAAGCGGCTTGTATCCAGAGTATGACTCTAATTATCTCTTGATTCTGAAGTGGTAATCCCCTTTCTCTTCTTGACACTAACATCGTTCTTTCAGAGTGGGCGAATTTCTGGGTCTCGTGACAACTCCCCTGTCCGGATCATCCGAGTCAAGAAGATCATACCGGTATGCTTTTTCACTGGTGAATACGTATTCGTTTGCCATGGCCGGTAAATAAATTTATTTATTTTTTATAGAGGTACCCTGCTGGAACATGTGTAACAGTGGTTGACGACGATGACTTGGCCACTCCTCTTCCTTCAAGCTCAAACATGCCTACTGCTACAGACCTGGAAGATGCTGATTTGGGTATCTCCTCCTACGAGTACCCCAACGCAGGCTTGCCTTTTGATATTCACATGAAGTGTCTATCTTCTAGTTACCATACTGTTGGTGAGTTCTTAGTGCGGAAGGAGTTCGCACCTTTGTACACAAAAATATGGAGAAGGTACGGCCATATTGCCACCAGGAATGTGGTGCGGCATTCTTCGTCTGCTTTGGTTACTACGGTGAACTGCCTTATACCCATGGTCGCAGAGATGGAAGGTACATCCATTCGTGATGTTGCTGAATCAACTGTTGAAAAGTGGGAAAACATGGTATCTACCTGTGAATCCATGGAGTTCAACATGGGTTGGCTACGGCAGCGCTTTGACATTATCAAAGTTTATCGAGCTGGTATCATTGCCAACGTCGTTCCTGCTGCAAAGGCTATCTTGGAGGAGGAAAAGGCTCTGGCTGCGGAATCTGAGAAGGTGGAGCAGGCAATCCAAGACTTGAAGAGTAGGACCAAGAGGTATCATAACAGGCTGAAAATAATGCTTTCAAGGGACTACAACTTGCTAGATAGCCTTTTCTGAGCCATGCCATTATTTTATTGTTTTTTTTTAATAAGTAGGCATGAGAACATTTGATTGTTCTCTTTTTGTATTGGGTTTTGAACATTGTTTCTTCGAAAATGAATTGCATTGGGTTTTGGCAAGCAAATGAAGTTTACACTAATGCATCTTGGCTAATGAAAAACTTTGATAACTCAGATATGAGAGAAATGAAAAATGCCTGATTGATCGTGTCATGAGACTGCGAGGGATGAAATGATAATTAGGCGTAGTATGCCTTGAGCCATTTTCCACTGATGACTGCCTCCAATTTTCCTCCATCCTCCTTGACAATCTTGTAGTACCCACTGTTATAAGCTTTGGTGATCACATAAGGACCTTCCCATTTTGGGGAAAAATTTGGTGAGGACATGTCTTGCTGAATGTGCTTGGCTGTCTTTAATACCAGATCTCGTATTTGAAAAACTCGAGGTTTCACAGCTTTATCGTATGCTCTGAAGATCCTTCTCCTGTACGCCTGAGCATGCTCTTCTGCCTTAATTCTCCTGGAATCCAGAGTGTCCAATTCCGCTATTCTAGAGCTCGATGCTTCGGTATCGTTCCATTGGACTCCACTTGCTACTGCAATTCTAGCCGACGGGATTTTGATCTCTGCTGGGAGAATTGCATCAGCACCATAGACAAGTGAATAAGGAAAAACTCCAGTAGAGCTCCTAGGTGCCGCCCGATTTGCCCACATCGCCATGGGTAATTGTTCGTGCCATGTCCTAGGGTTATCATGCACTGTCTGACTGAGAATTCGAATTAAAGTCTTATTGGTGATTTCGGCTTGCCCGTTACCCTAGGGGTAGTAAGGCGTAGAGAAGACTTGCCTAACTCCATATTCCTCAAGCAGCTCTCGTACTTGCTTGTTGGAAAAGGGAATACCATTATCAGTAATGATGTGCTTAGGTACGCCGAACCGACAAATGATGTATTCCTTAATGAATGCCGCAATAGTCGTTCCAGTGGTTCCTCGGAGAGGAATAGCTTCGACCCATTTGGTAAAGTATTCCGTCGCGGTTATTATATACTCATGCTGCTTTGACGATGGGGGATTGATTTTTCATATAATACCAAGTCCCCAGCTATGGAAAGGCCACAGACTACTTACTGAATGAAGAGGAGTACAAGGCGTGTGGATGAGATTCCCATGAGTTTGACATTTATGGCATTTCTGAACAAACGCTGCTGCATCATCCTCCATAGTTGGCCAATAATACCTTTCATGCACCTGGAGGAATAACTTCTTCTTCCCTTGGTGTTCATCTTTATGCGTATCTTTCAACATAGTCGGGATTTCATACTTTGCTAAACATCATAACAGGTCCCCTCTAAAGCTTTTGCGGTATAGGATCCCTTCATAAAATACGAATCTTTTGGCTCTTTGCTTCATCTTGGCTGCATCCTTCTTGTTAGCAGGCAGCACTCCATCGCGGAGATAATTGATGTATGGTTCTCGCTAGTCCATAGTATAATTAATGTTAAGAACTTCCAATTGATGCGGTGGCGCTTGACAATTGGGGCAAGATCCTTGGAGTGTTCGAGATTGGGTCTCCATATACGGTCAGTAGTATCCGAGGCATTGAAGACGTCGATAAAGAGTCACTACTAACGTTTGTCTACAGATTTCGTCATGAACGCGGTTAAGTTGTAGTTATGCTTCTTCATCTCCAAGACATATCTACAGGGATCCATCTGAGTTTCTATGGTATAACACTCCATGGAGCATAAAGAAGTTTTTTAGGGTTTTAAGACTAACCTTTCCTTGAGAAAGATAACTGTTAAGTTCTTGAACAATCGGAGTTCTCCAATCGTTGGCTTCAGCATCTTTAGGTTGTGAAATCCATGTTGATGCTACGGTACGTCTTTTCACCGTCAAAGTCTTTTCTAAACCCTCGAATTGCAATTTCGAAGCTAATGTAGCTAGGCAATCAGCGTGTTTGTTGTTGTTTCGGCCAATATGAATTATGGTTGCATCAGCGAAATAATTCAATAACTTTTGCGCCTCAGCTCTATAAGGGGCCAGTGTTACCTCTTTGAGTATGTATACTCCGTTTATCTGGTTGACCAGTAGTTTCGAGTTGCCTCTTACTTCCAAGTGTGTGACTCCTGCTTGTTTGGCTAGCGACAGCCCTATGATAAAAGCTTCGTATTTTGCTGAATTGTTGGTGCACTGAAAGTCCAGCTTGAACGAATGCGAAAGGACTTCACCAGTTGGAGACACTAGAACTACACCCGCTCCTCCAATATTATTGCTAGGGGTAGCAGAACCATCAAAATACAATAACCACGCTTCCTCTTTGACGAAAGAGATTTCTAGAAACTCTCCAGGAAGGTCTTCATGCAGGGTGGTTGTATCTTCTCCTGGGAATGCTGCTAACAAACCTTCCACTGCTTGCCCTTTAATAGCCCTCGGAGGAGTGCACATTATGTCTAGTTCCGACATTTGGAGTATCCATTTAGCCGGCCTACCTATCAAGGCCGGTTTTGAGAGCAAAAACTTGACAGGATCGGCTTTAGCTATTAGCACCACTTTGTTTGACAACAAATAGTGTCTACATTTCTGAATAGCATGAACTAGTGCTAGACACGCTTTTTCCGCCTTAGGATACATGAGTTCAGCATCTCTTAAAGTACGACTGAAGTAGTATATAGGGTGTTCAATCCCTTCATCATCATCTTGAGCAAGGAGGGCCCCAATAGCAGCATCGCTAGAAGAAGTGTAGAGAAACAATGGTCTTCCTTGTATGGGAGATTTCATAACAGCCGGTGATGACAATATTTGTTGGATTTTCCGAAAGGATTCTTGTTGCAGCGCGGTCCAAATGAAGCTTGCTCCCTTTTTCAGCAGAGGGGTGAATGAAGCCATAAGCTGAGCCAAACCAGGTATAAAACGCTGAATGTAGTTTACCTTGCCCATGAAGCTCTGGAGTTCTTTCACAATTTGCGGAGGAGGCATTGTGAGGATAGCTTGAGTCTTGGTTGGGTCAACCTTGATTCCTTCAGCAGTTACTTGGAATCCCAAAAATTTACCAGAAGAGACCCCAAAAGCGTATTTCAAGGGGTTCATTTCCAGTTTTTATTCATGACACCTTTTGAACACTTGCCGCAAAACGTTTGTATGGGCTTATTGAGTTTTTGATTTGACTACTATGTCATCTACGTAATCTTCAACTTGCTTGTGCATCATGTCATGAAAAATTGCGGTCATGGCGCGTTGATAGGTAGCACCAGCATTTTTCAAACCGAAAGGCATCACAGTATAATAAAAGTTTCCGAGGGGAGTTCGAAAGGCTGTCTTACTTGCGTCGTGCTCATACATCTTTATCTGGTTGTATCCGCTGTACCCATCCATGAAGGAGAACATGCCATGTCCGTTGGTAGCATCCACTAGCATGTCAATGTTGGGGAGTGGGAAATCGTCCTTGGGGCAGCATTTGTTCAGATTTCTAAAGTTGACGCAGCATCTGATTTGACCGCTTTTCTTCTTTACAGGAACCACATTGGCCAACCAGGTAGGATGTTGAATGGGCTTGATGAAGCCGGCGGCTAATGACTTCTGAATTTTAGTCTTGATTTGTTCCTCGACATCGTGCATGAACTGTCTTGGAGATTGCTTGACTGGCTTGGATCCAGGTATTATATGTAGATGATGAGTGACCAATTTTTCATCCAAGTCGGGCATTTCCTCGTATGTCCATCCGAATATGTCTTGATACTCCTTAAGAAGGTTCATAAGCTTTGTGCGTTCATCCGCGCGTAGAGCCGAACTGATGGAGACAGGCCTTGGAGCCTTTTCATTCCCGATGTTAACAATTTCGAGTTCATCTATAGTGGAGTCGGTGCCGTCTTGCAACTGCCGCGGAGCGTCCGGTACTTCCTCTTCTTGTGGCTCGTTAATATGGTTGCATTCTGTTGGGCGGAGAGACTTTGCAGCAGTCTCCCCTGTTAATTGCTAACAGCGGCGCCGGTATACAGTCTTCCATTTTGCATCACGACTTGCTACAAAAGCACGCTCCCTGTTGGTATGAGGATGAACCGAGTTTTTATTTGATGAAGGAAAATTGGCGTGTCCCATCAGCAGAGGTGCGCCGCGGGATTCGGTCTCCTTGTTCAGTGCCGACAGTCGGTCTTTTTCCTCGATTGACGTCAATGTAGGGAGTGGAGTGTAATAAACCTTGTTTAACGAGTCTTGTGAGTTTTTCCTTGGCTCAAAAAGTTCAACGCCACAAATTGGCGCATAAGGAGACAGTGATGCAGGAATGCGAACGACTTCTTCGTTCAGCATAGTTTTCAGGCACTTGTGATATGTTGAGGAGATGATCTTATTATCATGAAGCCACGGTCTCCCCAGTATCATGTGGTAATCTGGCTCCTTTTCTATTACCTCAAACTCCATCTTCGACTGGACAGGTCCTACCGACAGATTCAAATATATGTACCCATACGTGCTAGTTTGGTTCCCTTCGAAATATGTCATCACAGTAGGATGCCGTACAATCTTGTTTGGCCAAACCTTGGTTGTTCTGAGAGTTTTAAGCGGAACAACATTTGAGGATGCTCCCGTATCGATGTGGGCCCTTTTGAATTCTGAATCCTTGATACGTGCAGTAACGTGCAGAGCCCTGTTATGACCTTCTTCTGCTATCATGTCGTCTTCGGTAAAGGTAACGTTGTTTATGGACATCTCTGATGTCTTCGAGGCTTTTGGAACCAAAGGAACCAATTGCGTATCCAGAGCTATCTGATTGATCACAGCAAACGTTTCCGCTCGTTGACCCTTAAAGAGGTGTAGAAGTTCACATAGATTTTCCACTAGAAGAGCGACCTCCTTGTCCACCAGCATTTTGTTGGTGGTGAAGCTTCCAATTTGCGGAGGAGAGAGTACATCAGCCTGGGTACCTGTTCCTTGTATTGGAGATCTCACATTTCTAGAAACGTCATGGTGTTATAACTCGTTCAGCAACCTTTGAAGAATGGCAAATAATTCATTCACATTGCTTTGTATACGTGTGAGTCTTCTTGCCAATTCCTCCTGTGTTCTCATCAATTCTTCCACAATGATCTGAGGACGCGTGGTCCTGATTTATCTTGCTAAACCATTGACGAGAATTGGTGCAACATCTTCTTCAGTGTCATTCGTATCACCGATGATAGGAGAGACAGGACTGTTGACATGATACAAGTTTGTAACAGTTGAGTCTTGATTAAGACCAACCATTACGAAGTTGAAAGGATCTGAGGATGAAATGAGAAAATTGAGGAATTGATTTCGCAACCGAGAGATTAATCTCCCACTGTGGTCGCCAGTTGTTTTGGGGTAAAAACTGATTCTGCTGGTTTTGGTAAATTTGGGTGTGCCGCGGAGAAACGAATCTAAACCCTAAAAAAAATGCACTGCATGGGAGTACTTTAGATTCGAGAGATCAATCTGTACAATCCTGGCCTAAACCAAGAAATGGTCGTTCCAGTCTTGCTTCGGTTACAAAATGAAGGAGAAGGGTTGATCTTAGGGAGGGAAGCGAAGAAGGTGTTAAGATCAGAATGGTTAACTCTAAAAGTGTGGTTGTTTTATGACTTATATCAGAATGCGGAACTCGCTTGCGGAATGTAAGCTATAAGTTCTCTGGTGTTTTTCTGGATACTTGTGTTGATAACCGTTGTTGGTTGAAATAGGTTGAAAACCTATTTATATAAGTCATAGTTGAACGCACCCTGATCTCATAGGAAGTGGGAGTAGTTGAGTGATGGAGAAGTGGGATCGTGTGAAAACGTCTTTCAATGAGGGAAGACGGGTTGGTGTACACCCACTACTTCTCTGCCGCCACTAACTGTCCGCCTTTCCTGACACTTTCTCATAATAAGCGTGTTGCACGCCGCTCGCTGTAAACCTCCAGACCAATACCCTGATGAACATCCCCCCAGTTTGTGACATGTTTGATGTCTCGAGTATTTTCATGAAAATATGCAGCAGGTTGCTGAGTGGGTCTTATTTGCAAGAACTCGTTATTTTGACCAATCACGCGCAAGCTAGGCGGTGGGTGGTCATGTATTACAAGTCAAGCCATGAGGCTTGCCGCAAGATATAGCACGTAACGCTTCTTAGGTCAAATAATTAAATTATTTGTAAAATCGATATTTATAAAACATCATTTGTAATCGATGTATATAATGCATCGCTTTTACGCAAGCAGCTCAAACTAATCGATGCTCATAAAACATCGTTGTATAAAGATGTTTTAAATTAGTCACAGAGCCTAATGTCTTAAAAGGAGCATGACCGGCCATTTTCGAGAATCTGCTGGGAGTCGTTCATGCGCGCCGAAGATAGGCCGATCGGTCCTTATAAGAGAGTGACGGTTGGTGATCATGGCGACATCTTATTGGTTTCCTAAGATTTGATCTAGGCCGGTAAATTCGGCTAGCAAAGTTTGACAACCGAGATGATTTGCGGCATTTAACGGCTCATGCTGAATTTATTTAAAATTCCTATTGGCAGCGCGACTAGCCATTTTTGGGCGATCGTTTAGGAGCCATTTAGGGAGGCCGCGGCTTGGCTGATTGTTCCTTATGGAAGAGGGGTGGTCGGTGATCACGGCGACATCTCATTGATCCCCTAAAATTAGATCTAGGCCAGTTGATTTGGCTGGCGAAGTTGGACGGCCGAGATGATTTGCGGCAGTTACATATTGCCTTTAATTCAATTTAGGGTTTAATACCCGTGTGACCAACCTACTTTGGGGATAACGGTTTTGGTGTTAGCTGCATGCTGGGATCTATTCGATCGGCAAGCATAATAGCCGGGTCGCTGGTGAGCGTATCCGCACCTATTCTGTTGATTGAGATTGAATCTAGGCCGGTCAATTCGGCTGGCGAAGTTGGGCGGCCAAGGTCGTTTTGCGGAAGCAATATACTGCTGCTAGTATAAATTAGGGTTTCGTAAGTCGTGCGGCCAACTAACTTTGGGCAATCGGTTTTTTGCTCTGTTGGCGAGTTAGAATGGCTCCGATTGGCCGAAGTATTAGTGGGCCCACCGGTGTTCCTGATGATGCTTGTCCGGTCGCGTCAGGGAGCGGCTAAGCTTGATAAATCAGCCGGCCAAAACGTGCGGCTGTGATCATTTTGAGACTGACATGGGCAACCTATGTCCAATTCTTTAAGGAATTAAGTACGGCGACCCACCAACTTCCACTTTTAATTGAAAGTGCATGTGGCGCTTTTAAAGCGATCTGATTGGTCGATGGGAAAGGGAGCCGGCAAGCAGCAACATGGAGCGTGGATGACCTTCCACGGGTGGCGCCTGCTGGGGAATATCGGTCGGCTAACTGGCGTGGCCACGCCTCCTTTTGTTGCGGCTTTTACTTGCCGCAGTTCCTCTTTATTTCTATTTTGGTAGGATTTTTCTCCTACTAGTCCATGGCGGATCAATTTCCCAGCTTGCCTAGGTTCGGTCTCGACCAATAGGGTTCGAGATATTGCGCAGGCCGCAAAAAACCTAATTAACAAAATTAGGTTAGAAAGATTGAATTTTGTGGGCTGACACAAAATCAGTCGATTTCTGGTGAATTTTGTGCGTTCGTACAAAATCACTAATTATGCTTCAGAGAGCAACATAACTTTGCATGCTTCTTATTAAGTACTTCTGTGCACATCTTAATCCTTACACTTAGGGAAATTGATGCTACTCAGTTGCGAGCGAACATTAATTGTTATGTCATGTCAATATCAAGAGTTCGGCTGGGAACATGGCGTAGAATAAATACTCAGTAAGCCATGCGTTAGTAAATAATACAGGCGGGAGATTAATAAAATTTACAGAGTATTTGGGATTGTTGCTGCACGCACCATTCTGGATAATTTTTATATATAAATATACTGAATTGCTCAATACATATGTAAGTAAAGAGGCCTAGGCACTCATTACTTTTAAATGGCTCTGTTTCTTTGCAGAATGACTGCACATTAAATAAAGGGTCTTACAATTTTATCCCTGAACTAAAAACCACCATCAACACACGCTAAATCGATTTGTTAACTCAATCTAAAGCTAGTAAAAGTTAGGGGATAAGTAATCGTTTCTTGACTTTTTACACAAGTAGAAAACACGAGACCTTGCAGAGGGATTATGTGGAGCAATTGTGTGTGAAAACAATGCTAGAAAGTGGACCGAGCGAACCAAGTCTAACTACTAGTATCAAACCTAAATTCATAAATCTTAATGCGTTCTTATGAATTACATCTTATAAGCGAACCTCAAGGTGGTTCTTTGGAATAGAATATGATAACTAAGTGAACATGTTACTCAGTGAAACGAGGAATTTTGGGGTTAGCTAAGCGAACCTGTTAACCTACGATTGGTGATAATCTGTGACTAATAACAAGTGGATGAAAAACATAACTTAAATCATTATTTTGCAACGAATAAGGATTCCTTGATCTTGTTTCTCTTATTGATTTCAACTTTATCTTTTTAAATTGCTTTGTTTATTTCTTTTACTTTTAAAATCTTAACCAAAACCCCTCTTTTTGTGACATTATAAGACAACTAAAACCTCTTGCTCCTCGTGGGAACGAACTTGACTACACTATATTACTTGTTAATTAAGTGGAAAAATATTCACTAATTCGTTACGACACGCATCACGTATGATCCGTTTTGTAGCAACAAGATGAGATTCCTTGGGATTAGCCTGAAATCTAGCACAACAACCAACACTAAAAGCAATATCAGGTCTAGTTGCAGTAAGATACAAAAGACTTTGAATGATTGATCGATAAAGTTTCTGATCCACACTGACTCCTTTCTCATCTCTGTGCAGTTTACCAGTAGTAGGCATATAAGTAAGTTTAGGAGTAGACTTATCAAGATTGAACCTTTTTACAAGATCCCTGGCATACTTTTCTTGAGATAAGTATATTCCATCCTTGTGTTGTTGAATTTATAATCCTAAAAAGAATTTTAATTCACCAACGTTACTCATCTCACTCAAATTCCCTTCCAAGAGAGACTTAAAAATCCTTTGCAAGTTTCTCGGAGGTGGATCCATAGATGATATCATCTACATAGACTTAAGCAATAAAAACCTCCTTCCCACTCCATTTGGTAAAAAAACGTTTTATCAGCCCCCCCCCCCACCCCACACCCATTACCAAAACGTTTTATCACCCCCCCCCCCTTGAAAAACCTATCCTAAGAAGAGAAGTGGTTAGTTTTTCGAACCAGGATCGAGGTGCTTGTTTTAATACATACAATGCCTTTTTGAGCCTAAATACATGATCAGGAAACTCTGAACTTTCAAATCCTTTAGGTTGGGCAACATAAACCTCTTCCTTTAAACATCTATTTAAGAATGCGGATTTTATGTCCATTTGAAAAAGATTAATCTTGAAAAAACAAGCATGAGCTAATAATAATCTGATGGACTCAAGGCATGCCACAGGAGCAAAGCTTTCATCAAAGTCGATACCTACTATCTCTAAGTATCATTGAGTGACAAGTCTAGTTTTGCTTCTGACAATTGTGCCAAATTCATCCGACTTGTTCTTGAATATCCATTTAGTACCAACAATATTTACATTAGAGGGATAAGGTACGAGTTCCCATACATCTTGTCTTTGGAATTGATTTAACTCTTCATGCATTGCATTCACCCAGAAGGGATTGCTAAGAGCTTCATCAATGTTTTTCGATTCCACTTGCGATAAATAACATCCAAAGTTGCAAATATTTTGAAGTTGTCCTCTCGTCTTAGCAGTGGAATCTGTTCCTCCAATAATACTATTAGTATCATGATTCCTTTGAACCCAGAGATGTCGTGGGGGGTCACGTTCAATAGGAATACCCTGATCAGGGATTTTCTCCTCATCACTATAAATGTCAGGATCTGCAACCGTTTGTACAACTTCTACTGATTCTGAGATTTCTTTGAATTTTTCAATTGTCTCCATTGGAGGCAATTTAGCAGGAGCGTCATCATGACAAAAATCGCTCAGATCGTCAATAATAACATTTGCTGATTCCATCATAACATGGGTTCTAAGATTTTATACTCTAAAACCACGACTGTCAAATGCATAGCTGAGAAAAATACCTTCATCGCTCTTGGAACCAAATTTCCCTTTCTGTTTTCGATCTTTCAGAATGTAGCACTTACTACCAAACACTCTGAGATAATGTAAGTCGGGCTTCTTACCATACCACAACTCATAAGGAGTATTTAGGGTCCTAGACCATAAATAAACATAGTTGATCAAATAGCATGCTGTAAAAACAGCTTCTCCTCAAAACTTTAACGGTAAGTTTTTGTTATGGAGCATTACCCTTGCCACTTCCTGAATATTCCTATTCTTTCTTTCTGCAACTCCATTGGCTTGTGGAGTAATGTGTGGTGAATATTGTTGAATAATTCCCAGCTTATCACAGAATTCAAACACTTTGGTGTCCTTGAACTCAGTTCAACGATCGCTTTTAAAAAAAAAATTTGCAACCCTGTTCATTCTGGATTCTATTAACAATAATCTTAAACTTACTTAAGGTTTCATTTTTATGAGCCAAAAATGCCACCCAAGTGAATCTGGTGTAATCATCTACCATAACCAAAGCGTACTTCTTTCCAGCAACAATGGGTTGTTGAATAGGACTGAAGAGATCCATATGATTTAAATCAAGTGGAGCTTTAGTGAGAATATCTCGAGATGATTTATGTGGAACTCTTGTTTGTTTACCCTTTTGACAGGCACCACAGACACCATCAATCTTAGCATTGATTTTGGGAACGCCTCTAACAGGTTCTTTGTTAATAATTTTAGTTAGAAGACGATAATTGATGTGACCAAAACGCTCATGCCAAAGATGTTTAGATTCCACCTTAGTCAAATTGCAACAATTATTAATCTGAGTATCCAAAAGATAACAATTATTTTTGCCACGAATTCTCTGAAAAATAATTTTTCCAGTCTTGTCTACAATATCACATCCTTCGGCACTGAAGACAACGTTATGGCCCTTGTCACAAATTTGACTAATAGAAAGAAGATTAGCAGTCATACCTTTTACATTTACGACATCATGAATCTCAGGAACACCGGGTAGTTTGATTGTCCCCTTTTTGCTGATGTAGCAACAACTCCCGTATCTGAATGTTACAGGTCCTCCTTCAAAATCGTTTGAATTCACAAACCATGAAAGGTCACCTGTCATATGTCGGCTGCATCCATTATCAAGAAACTATTGAAAGGGTTATGTTGATTTTAGGGCAAAGGCACCCATACTAACATTACTTTACTGTTTGGGTTTTCCTGTTAGTACAGTAAACTTTTTAAGACTAGAAAAAAGTTGTTCAAATCTTTTGTGTAGAGTGCATGCGACCTTTAAACTTTTCTTTAAGAGTCTGCATGTATGTTGCTAATGATCACATGAACCACAAAATATAAATGAACCAACATCTTTAAACTCATCAGAAATATTGTGAGTCACATCAGGTTTTACAAAGCCTAAACCTCGTTTATCTCCTTACCTACGACTATTCTTCAAGGAAGAATTAAAGGAGTTTTATAAATCCATTGAAGGTTCTTTTACAGACTTCAAATCATTATATTGTGCAGAGGCAGAACTGAGTTTTGCAATGTCTGCAACAAGATCAGTATTGATTTGGATTTTGATCATCTAACTTCTTCTGGAGATTAACTTCCTTCTCAAAGCATTCACGAAGATCAGAGTCTTTGATGTAAATTTCACAATGAGGTCCATCAATTTTCCTTATCAATCGTTGTTGGTCTCCACAAAGATTATTGGTGATCTTCCTTAGATCAAAACACTCAACATCATCGATGGTTTCTAGAACACACTCGTAGTTGGGTAGATCTAAAACTGGTGAAGCGTTGCCAGAGATATAACTGTCCATATAGTCAGATTGCTATAAACACAGACTTATGAGGTATTAGCGTGTTTTCCTGCTCTGATACCAATTGAAAACACGAGGGTACAACAACCAGTCCCAACTATTTTGTTCGGCAATCTGTATGGACTAAACTCCAATATAATTCCGAGAGTACCAACTTAATGAAATTCAATAAAGAAAGATATCAAAGAGCTTTATCCCTTTCTCAACACAATCAGTAAATCAAACAGATAGAAATCCATGAACCTGATTGTTATGAGAATAACTCGGATGGTACCAAAGACCAATGTCCGAGTGTCAATCAAGTTCTATCCAACAAAAAAGGTTGAATTTATCAACTGTGATTGAACAACGAACAACCTATGATATTTCAATTATATAAAGAAAATATAATGCGGAAAACAAATAACACAGACACCAGAAATTTTGTTAATGAGGAAACCGCAAATGCAGGAAAACCCCGAGACCTAGTCCATACTTGAACACCACACTGTATTAAGACGCTACAGACTCTAGCCTACTACAAGTTAACTTCGGACTGGAATGTAGTTAATCCCTAACCAAGTCTCACACCGATTAAGGTACAGTCGCGTTCCTTACGCCTCTTGAATCTCGCAAGACTATGCGCACTTGATTCCCCTGGATGACATCCTTTACAGCCTAGAAGTTGCTACGACCCAAAGTCGAAGACTTATAAACAAATCTGTCTCCCACAGATAAGTGTATTCTATTTGTTGTTTTTGTCTTAAGATAAAGATCAAGGTGAATAGGAAACTCAACTAATAATCCTGTCTTATACTCCTGAAGAGCAGCCTAGAATATTAGTCACTTCACAATAACCTAACTGATTAACAAAAGAAGTTATTGCGGAATCACAAGAGTTTGAGATAAAGAAACTGTTGTGATTACGTTTTATATCTTACCTATCAGAGATAACTCTCTAGAAAATCTTAGAGAATATTAAACTCAATACGATAGAAAAAGTAAGATCGAGATACAGAACTACAAAGAAAATAGGTGGACCTGGATTCACAAATCCCAAGAGAAGTCTTTAAGTCGTTAAACCTAGTAATGGTTTTCAAAAGAACTGGAAACCTAGGTCAAGAGGGAATCGACTCTAATTTGCAACTTGGACCCACATAAATATCGGGATTAGGTTTCCCATATGCTAGAGCTTCTTCTTATATAGTATTTCAAATCAGGGTTGCTTACAATCAAAGCTAAGATAGCTTATTAACAAAGCAATTAATATTCGCCATTAGATGAACACCTGACTTAAGATTCAAGCTAAGTTTGTTAGAAAATAAGCAATTAATCTCCACCTTTAGATGGTTTAGCTTGATACACACAAATGAAATATACCTATATTTAGATATGGATGAACTGTACCTAAACGTGTATAACAAGTTGGCTCAATAATAGTTAACCGAAGTTAGCCATATGAACATTTTTATCTTAACTATATTCATCTAACACTTCTAGACTCAATCTGATAATCAACCAATCATGATAGATAATCAAATGTATCTAAATGTGTTTTAAGAGAGTTTTTCAAATGTTCACTATCTCATAGAAATATTCATGAAGCATTTGAAACATATTCGTCTTGGTTTGTAAGTGTACAAAGTACTTATGCAAGAACCAAATCATGAACATAATGCCACGGTTTGCAAACCGAGTTCGCGTACCTTAAAGCATCAAGAATCCAGGGATTTCAGTTCACAAATGAACCTGAGTTCATGAGTATAGACAACAGTTAGCATACATAGTATGTGAACAAGTTGTCATACTTACCGTTTTTAAAACCTAACCACTGAGTTCGCAAACACTATTCGCAAACCACAGTTTCGGCCCATCACATATAAACTTGTTCGCAAACATAGTTCTCAAACAAGAGTTCCGGACCCGAGCTAGCACTTCACAGTTCACATACTGGGTATGCATACTGTGCTGTATCCAGGCATTGGTAGTAGTTCTAAAACTCTCGTTAATCAATACATCCTTAGAAGACAACAATGGTAATCTTACACATACCACTAGCTTCAAGTAATTTTCAAATGATTATTTGATCAATATGAAACATCCCGAGTTAACATCAAAGTCTTACACAGATCATGTAAGATGTTCAAGGTAATTTTCACATGATTAGCTTGACTTAATATTTAGTTTCCAACAAATGATTTTTTTACAACTAAAGTTATCAAGTAGACAATGAAGCATTCTAAGCTTTAAACTCATATTTAGAGAATTATATAAACGAGATAAACTCGACTCGAAATTTCAAATGTGTATAACACAAAGTATATATATAGCTATACGACTTAGTCTCATTAGAAGATAGAATTGAATAGACTTCTGACTGATAGATAAGTTTTAGTCTCCACATACCTTTTGTCGTCGAAGTTCCTCCAAGCTCTTCAGTAGATCTTCTTCTTCAAGTGGTGAACGCCAGTTCTATCCTAATCTGAGAACCAAATCATATTCGGCTTCTATCCTAATCCGAGACATAGCTATAAGTAGACTAGAAATCAAGATAGTTTTGATCAACTAAACTTGACAAACAAGCTTGAGATAGCAACGCTTGCGAGTTCGACCGAGAAGTGCTCTAACACTCATATAATTAACACCCTTACTAAAACTGAATGATGATATCGTACCCATTGCAACAGACACCATTTGGAGGAGATTGGTCTCCAAGTTAGCTGCGACTGTTGTTATAAAAGATATATGGTTGATTACTTAGGCGATTTCTAGTTCGTATGGGTATATCATGTGGTGGAGAAGGGATTTTACACTTGTTTAACAGGTTGTTGGAGTTGAAAGCACGGAGATTAACATGTATATGGTGCTGGTAGACATCAGTAACGTGTTTAATCATGTAAATATAATTAATGATTTAATACTTGAAGTGAGACATAAATTCTATGCAATCTCAAGATGGATTGAATTTTGTTACTCCAAGCATGCACTCCTATATTACATAGATTTTCATTCTCTCATCAGCTCAAGGGGTTCAACAAGGTTACCCCCTAGGTATATTACTCTTTTCACTCACCCTACATCCCCTAGTAAAAGAGATCAACATCAAATTCAACCTTGATATTCACGCATGGGATTTGGATGACCGGACCTTAATTGGTGATACTGCTGAAGTCGTTTAAGCACTTGCCATCATCCAAACTGAGGGACAATATAGAGGGTTACATCTCAACATATCTAAAACTTAATTATATGTCCTATCACTGATTCTCGCAGTAGATGAGTGTTTTGCCTATTAATATTGGTAGACCCCATAGTAGAGTGAAGCTACTAGAGGAACCGGTAAACTTAGACAATCAATTTTGTACTCATCTTCTTATGAATAAGGTGACCAAGACAATTCAATTGATGGAGTCTGTCCGTGAACTCCGTGATCCACATACCGAATTGTTGACTACTTCGTAGTTATACCAGAGCATCTAGGATATATTTCACTATGCGCACAACAAACCCCATTGCCATTCAACAGGTCCAGCCTCACTTCAATTGTCACATTTTTCAATAACTAAGACACATGATTACAAGTGACGATCCTGGGTTCGGTCCTTTACAGCATCACATTGCATCTCTTCCTCTTAGGAATGGTGAACTAGGCTTATACACTATGTCAGATACAAGCCAATATCGCTTTCTTGCTTATTGGGCTCAAACCAACAATATGCAGGACAATATTCTTCGTAACGCTTGTATCTTCGGTACTAGATCCACTTTTCAATACATTCTTGACAAATACATACACGTATGTGGTTCTTTACCTTCAACTTTCAGCTTCGTCAACACTTCCCCCCATCTTATGAGAACATTGGCAGTCATATACTTCGAAGCCGCGATGAAGGAAATGCCCACGAAATACCACATGTCTGAAAGGGATTAAGTCTTAAGGAAATGCAATTAAATAAAAACTATACAAGACTACCTCCTAATTGTCCCTATTAGTGGCTTAATCAAAACATTGGGCCCAGTCCCTTGTTGCCGCATGTGTATTCTATTATTTGAGGTTGGTAATTTTTGTCCAAGTTACGATAGAGATATGGATATTTTTGGGGTCCATTCCCTACTTTGTGCTAGTGACATAGGTATTAAATTTCGACATAACCTGGTATGTGACACTTCAGCAGATGCTTGTTTTGGAGATGGTGTCCCTGCAAGAAAAGAGGTTTCCTTAGGCCTTTTATCTGACGATGGTATTGGGTTGACACCTGCTGATATCCTTATTAACAACTGGGATAATGGTCAAGATACATGCTTTGATGTCACTGGTGTTTCAACCTTCATAAGAGGAGGCATCCGCACCTTCAAACCATGTCATGCTATTTCTAATGCAGTTTCCCGCAAACACAATAAGTATTTGGATAAATGTAGTTATCCGGCCGATTAGCTTTCTCCACTCTTGGTGAGCTTAGTAAGGATATGGTGATTTTTCTAAAAAGGTTGAAGAACTGCATCGCTCGTCATCTCCCAGCCAATTCTTTGTAATTTACTTATTGAATGAATCATGATAATTAATAAAATTACAAAAAAAAAGGTATGTAATTTTACAACTATATCCTTGACCCTTATCTCCTTCCTCATTCTTCTTCTATTTGATGGTGAAATTAATTTCTAAAATGTAAATCCAACCACCATTTGGTTTTTGGGATAGACATCCAACCACATAAGATGTTTTTCTTCAATATTGATGTAAAAAACCAATTTTGATCTAGTTTATATAGATAAAAATACAACCACCGGTTGTTAATACCTTCTTGAAATGAAAAATGAGTTGACATCTTAATTGTTGATGTGATAATGGTTGAATCAAAGCAACTATAACACGTTTAACCAAATCACCTTCAACAGTTTTAATCCTCATAATAATTTAGTCATAGTTGATCTTTTCGCATTCAATCGATGTTATTATAATTATGATTCAAATCAATTTCGTTGGTGGGCTTGTCGATTCAGATCATATGTATGGAATGAGGATAAATCGATTCCCAACCAATAAACCACTTTAGATCTTTAATCATACTTTCTACCAAAGCAAAAAAATATAATTTAATCATACCAACTCCTTACTCCCAACCACAATTCAATTTAATGATTAGTTCATCCAAATATGAGATTAAACTTATGAATTCTGAAACCCTAACCACAAGGTAAGTGTTTATAGTCGAGAATGAAAACTTGCTGCAAGACCACACTTAGCAAGCATGAAAGCGGCCGCAACTCTGATGATTGTTTGTAGTTGATGAAGACTGTGTAGTTTGGTGATAGTGTAATTGATTTGGGTATTTCATTTCCAGCTTCTCGTGGTTGTGCAGTTGATGATGATGGTTTAGTTTGGTGGTGTTTGTGATAGTTGCTATATCTATGGTGATGAGATCCAGAAAAGGGGAAAATAGTTTTAATGTTTATAATGGTGGTGTTACCATTGTTTTGAATGAAGCTACTAGTATAATATTAATGGAGATCGAAGTCAATGGTTTTTATGATCTGTTACTTTTCTTCATTTTCTTCTTTATATTCTCACTGATTCAACTAATATTCGTTACAAAAATTTGGGTTTTCTGATAGAGTATATGTGTTTAGGGTTTACTAAGGATATATTTACGAATTTGGGTGTTCTGTCTGTTGCACAATGATTGCGCACCACTCGTTCTGGCTATTACACAATAATTGTGCAGTATTGGCTCGGCCAGCCCTCTCTGGCCTGATGCACAATGATTGTGCAATATTGTCCCTAGGCCAATCGTCCACATAATGCGCAATGATTGCACTGCAACGCCCAAGGCCGTCTACCCAACTGGACTAATGCACCTTGTTGATGCAACATTGGCCCTTGGCCAAAATGCCAAACATAATGCGTCATTTTGGCGCGATATTGTCCTTAAGCCAATCTATCTCTTACCAAGCAACAGAAGCTTTAGATGAAGCTTCATCTCAGGCCATGGCGCATCTTTTAGCATGCGCCATGCTAAAAACACGGGGTGTTACATTAATTAAACAAAGTAAAAAAAAAAAACGGGTCAAACTGAGATTTTTGAATGGTCAACAGTTAGTTTAGGTACCAACCCTTAAAATTTTAGATATTGGGTACCATTACTAGGTATTGGACATTTGCTGGGTATCAACATTTAAATAGCCCTAAATTTACTAATAGTATGTTTGGCACAAGAAATACGAATCAAAATATCTATCACTAATAGTATGTTTGGCTCAAGGAATTTTAGTTCTAGGTAATCCAATTCTGGGGGTATGAGGTCAATTCCTTGAACCAAACAAGAAAAATCAACTATATGTAATTAAGATTTTTGATTCTTAGGAATCCGATTTCCTCCAAAATAATAGATTTCCATTGCACTGGGCTAATATTTAAATAAAATTGGATTCCTGGGTAAAAACAAAAGTAATTGAATTACCTCAACCAAATTTTTTTGGATTTGAATTCAATTCCAAGAATTTGATTATCCCATAATCGATTTCCTATGAGTCCAATTCTTCCAACCAAACGAGATGTAAAGATAATTTGATCAAGTATATTTTAGCTACCAACAAAGTTAATTTCAGTCATGCTCTAAAGGACACAAAAATGTAGCAAACGCCAGCCAGAGGAAACATAAGACATGAAATACAATAATCATGAGTAAAGGAAAAGGAGTCCAAATAGGATTATCTATAATACAAAACAGATGGGGGTTTTGAGCTTGGACGGACAGATAACATTTTGAGAGACAAACAGGTGATCCGACCATCCCAGTCTCATCCCATCCAAAGAGATCTAGCGTTCGTGGTGTTTGTAACCTCCTTCCATTATGGAGATATTGATCACCCTCTTAATTAGTTCCTCATCCATTTAAAAAATAAATGTGCCATTAAAAAATAAAGTGAAAAATTAAATGTTACAACTATGTTACTGCCATAGAAAAATACAGAAAATTCTTTGAACCATATCTTTAAAAAATCAAATTAGCCAGCCTTCACCAATCTGCAAAACACAAATAATATGTTCTTTTTAAAAATACAAAGAATAATTTTCATTATACTCATGATGCCGAGGACATTATTGACACCTTAATGATTTTTATTGTCAATTTTTGATTACAAAGACTTAAAAAATAATATCAGAGGACGCAATGGTTGGAAGTCGGGAAACAAGCTGAGCTCCAACCCCACTCTGAATAGCTACACCTACTCTATGAAACAAAAAATTGCCTACTTTGGAAGTCGTGTCATGCCTAGTAATAAAATTCTTCAACTTCTTAAGAAAAACCACAAACTCCTCGCCCAGTTCGGTTTAAGTCGTGAAAGCCAAGGTACCAAAGCAGTAACCATGTCTAGAGCAAATGTCGAGATATTTGTTGCGTTTACGGTCAACAACACGTGAGATAGCAACACCCGGTGAATTTTTTTGCACACCATTGCCTGTGAAAGGTGAAACACCAGTAACGTCGAAACAAGTGTCCCAACCATTATCCCAGTTATGCACCAAACAAAGAATAATTGTATAAAGTAAAAAATCAAAAAATACAAAGAATAATTTTCACTATACTCATTGTATAAAGCGAAGAATCGAAAACAAATACATATCCAAAAATGGCTCACCAAATATTTACTCTTTCGTCATATGGCTGATTTTAATTTTAGCAATCGAATAAGCCAACCCTCATCGACCTGCAAAACACAAATAACATTAGAGTTTACAATGTGTGAAACCCAAAGAACAAAGAACTTTAGAATAATTTTCTAGCATCCATAACAAATTTATTTTCGAATAAAACATTTAACCAATCGAAAAATGATCCTTGTTTTCATCCATAACAAATCTAGCATTCTTGGGAACATTTGAGCATTCTTGATTAAGATCATGATTATCTTTTTATTAGATCTTAATGCCATGAATAGTTTAATCAAAATCTTCAACACAAACAAAAACAGGAGAAATTGGAACAAAAAGAAGAGCAAAAAATCTTGGTCGGGTATTTTTTTTTTGATCGACAACACAAACAAAAAGAAGACAAACTCAAAAAAGGAAACATTACAAAAAGAAGAAAATCTTGATCGGGTATCTTTCTGCTAAAGTACAATTACCAAGCTCACCATGTTCACTGTTGGTTTAGATTTTGTGTCCTCCTGGTGTTCTGTTTCTACAACAACAAACATTACAAAAAGGGCCATCATAATTGGGGCAAAAATTTAGGACATGCACCGGTAATTAAGGTATATAGCTCACCTTTTTCATATTATGATTAGACTAGAAATAAATATCCTCCTTTATTTATAACCGAAATTATGATAACTCTAAGTTCTTCACTTAATTTTCCTCCTATATTTACTCCCCTAATTATCCTCCCACGAACATAGGATGATAATCCCTGCGATCGAGGAAGAATTTATGGGAGGATGTAATTACATTTACTGCTCATCAGATGAAGATTCAACATAATAGTCCGAATACAACACAAATCAGTATCACAGACTACAAATATTTGGGGATCAGAAATAAATTCGTTATTTAAGGACAAAATAAAATGATTAACGGGGAATTTTTATCAAAATATATTATTTTAAGTCTAAAGAAGATCGTGAGGAATTATTAAACTATTATTTAAGCGTAACCGAATTTATAATTATTGGGATTAATATTTTCATGTGTACAAGTTCTCATGGGTAGAACTAAGCCTCATAGTGTGTGGTAATTATTTAAATTATTTTAACTAAAAATTATTCCATCTCATGTCGTGCCATTATGGCACGGGTTATTTCTAGTGCTATACAAAACAACATGATTTTTCATCCTTAAACGGACGGATAATATTTTGAGAGACAAACATCGCATTCGACTATCCCAATCTCATACCAGTCATAGACATCCGACGGATATAAGAGTTGTAACCTATTTTCATTGTGAAACTACACTAACTAATCTTCGATGGATTTCTACAACATATCAATAATAGGACACTTATGTACTTTGACAAAACCTCATAACTCAAGTGACTTAACATAGATTAATTAGGTGCTTAACATATGTGGGTCCCAAATTAATAAGAATAATGACATTTATTTGAGTATTTCATTTACTTTTTTTTAATGAAAGTTTTTTTTTTTAAATAAATTTATATTTAGGGAAATTAATTGTAAAAAAAATAGTAATCAATATTTTAAAGGAAAATATGACATGAGTAATCAAAACATGCTATACATGGTTTAAAGGAAAATAATTGCCCATTACATGGCCAGTTACATCTAGCGATAATGATCCTAAGCATTATAATTAATTATGTGGCCTTCGATTTTAAGTTATGTTACCACTTACAAAATTTTATATTCATACTATATGTAACATTCTAATAGATTATATGCTCTAATCCACCAATATAAACAGTTAAGTAGCTTGATCCTGCTTGATCCTGTACAAAGTCTCCAGCATTAACAAAATATATCCACCAATTGATTCCATTTTGAGAAAATATAAATACTGGGATGAGAAACTCATAGCCTTCCTAATTTCTTTATGATAGTTTCTTAAAAGCATATTGTTGAAAAGGTTTTTCATTTTTTTTATACCATTTTTTCTAAAGTTACTTCAGTTTATTAGAATTGTATTATGTGTGTATTTTTCAAGTCTTAACCACTGCCGTTACGACACAAGTTATTTCTAGTGTACTTACATAACGTTGTTGATGGTGGTTTTTAGCTTAGGGAGAAAACCGTAAAATCGATATTACTGCTCCATTATTCAAAATATTATACTTTGATGTATCTGCACTCCGTAAGGAATTTAGGAGATATACTGGAAACCTGCGGAGTGCCTATGCCTCTCTTCTTATATATATATATATGCGGTTGTATTTGCAAGCTTCACCTGGATGAACTCAATAAATATGCGCATATATGTATTTAAAGTTTTCGTTGTATCCACTGAGTAATTCAGTAGTATACATATGTAAAATTATTAGAACAATATTGGTGCATGTTATAATAATCCCAAGTGTTCTAATATTTTATCATGAAAACTCAAGCTCCTAGATGAATTGCTCACTAGTATGGAGCCAATTGAGTATTTATTAATGCTATGTTCTAGGATGAACTCTTAATACTGACTTGACGTTCATGTTCATTCTTAGCTGAGTAACATGGATTCATGTCTGAATTAAGATATGCATGAAGGTATTTGATCAGAAGTGTGCAAGCTGTGTCAATAAGACCAGCGCCACGCTACTCGTAAGAGTGAAAAATTAGTGATTTTGTGTTAACATACAAAATTCACCTAAATTGATTAGTTTTGAGTCAATACACAAAATTCAATTTTGACCTAATTTTGTGTCAACTCACAAAATTGGATTTTTTTCCCTAAAAATTGAACATGCATGATATCTTGATCCCTATTGGTCGAGACTAAACCTAGACAAACTAGGAATTGGCCCATCATAAACCCAGTAGGAGTAAAATCCTAATAAAAGTGGGAAAAATAAACAAAGAAGAAACCGTGACTGATTAGGTCAGTCACGGATGGAGCACGACCCCGCCACTTGGCCGGCCGGTTTTACCTAGCCCGCGCCTTCTATGGCCGACCGGCCTTGCTCCATGTTGGCATCCACGCGCTCCTCTTTCCTATCGGGCAATCACATTGATTCTATGCTACAAGCTCCGCTTTAAATTGTTAATGGAAATAGGCTGGTCGAAGTGTTTAATTTCTTAAGAAATAGATCTTGGCCGCCCAAGTCAGTCGCAGATTGATCACGACCACACGACTTAGCCGGCTCAATTAACTAACCTAAACTCTTACATGCTCGACAAATAGGGTGTTGTTGTGATGACCATCCACCCATCTATTTCCTCAACCAATCACATCGCTCCTAGCCTACCTGCTCCGTTCCAAATTGTTGGCCAAAGTAGGCTAGTCGAGCTCTTTCTTTATATAAAGAATTAAATCTAGGCCGTCCAAGTCGGTCGCCAAACGATCACGACCACATGACTTGGACGGTAGATTTAACAAGCTTGGCTCCTTCCTGGAATGATCAAGCAAGCTCTAAGGTGATCACCTAGCACCCTCCTACTATTTCAGCCAATCAGAATACCCGAGCCTACCTTCTCGGCTCTGAATCACCAACCAAAGTAGGCTGGTTTGGCAGCTAGGAAGCGTCTCAATTAGGTCAACGACGACCCTTAAATGTCGAAGTTCAATCCCAGCCGTCTAACTTAGCCGGCCAATTTATCCGGTCTAGGTTAAAATTTAGGCGACCAATGAGGTGCCGTGATTATTACCAGTCGTCCTTCTTCTCAATGGACATATCACGTAGTCTGTGGTATACATGCACAACCACCAATGGTCGTTCAAAGAGGGGCGGTCAAGCCACCTTTAAAGCTATGTAATTTACGACTAATTCAAGTAGGCTATATACAACGATGCTTTACATGCATCGAAACTTTTTGAGCTTCTTGCTCGAAAACGATGCTTTACATGCATCGTTTACAAACGATATTTTTAGGGTATTGATCTCATAAATAATTTAATAATTTAATTATTTATTTAACTACAAGCACCATGTGTTATTTTTTAGTATTACTCATGGCAAGTCCCATTCATACGACTTAACTTGTCGATTATGACCACCTACTGCCTGGCTTATGTGTGATTAGTCGAAATATTTCTTTACATGTAGGTTTTACAAACAAGACCCACGATATATGTTAGTTGCTGGAATAATCATGTATTCATTCTTCCACTCTTCATGACCACTTCTCGCATGTTATGGTGGTGGGCCCACTCAACAACTACCATGTAGGACTTGCTCCACTCTTCATTATTAGTCGTGATACGACTTGCTCCATATCATATGGACTTTACCATACAGGTAAGCCTAGTTGCGCAAGTAGGCTTTAGCCTTATAGGCACGCCTTAGTCATGCAAGTCACGACTAAGAGCCACTCTCTACCAAAAATACTCAAGACATCATGAAAAGGCGAGGGTACCCAAATACACCACAATCTTTGAACTATCCACCTATAAGTCCTCTTACCGAAAGTGATTGTCTATGGATAAATTCGAAACAATACGACAAATCGGTATTCACACTTTGTGTGATCGTTTATGGATACGAGATCGAGACAATACAACAATCAAAGTGTGATTACTTGATAATAGGTTCAGACTTAACCAAACTCTATAGGATCACTATCAAGTAATACAGAGTTAACGTTTGTGTATTTTACTTCTAATTATAATAAACAATTATAATTGCTGAAATAGAAAAGTAAAAGACACAACAAGATTTTGTTAACGCGGAAACCGCAAATGCAGAAAAATCCCGGGACCAAGTCCAGAATTGAATACTCTCAGAATTAAGCCGCTATACAAAATCTAAACCAAACTTCGTATAGTTGAGACCAAGTAACTAAACCTAGTTCACTTAGTTTCTTCAGTATCCCTGCGCTTCCGACATTCAATAAGTGCACGCACTGGAACAATTCCTTTGGATCGTATTTGTTGATGGTGGTTTTTAGTTTATGGCGAAAACTGTAAATGTCTCTACCTGACCTGGCATCAGAAGTAGTAGACCTTGATATGTCTATATTCCGCAAGGAATTTGAATAATATATCAAAATCTGATGAGTGCCTATGCCGCTTCTCATATTGTATTGAAACTCAAGCTCCTAGATGAATTGTTCACTAGTATAGAGCCTAATGAGTATTTAAGCTCCTAGTTGCATTATTCACTAATGAAATGGAGCCATTTAAAAGTGATGAGTGCCCATGCCACTTTACTTACATATGTATTGAGCAATTCAGTATACTCATATATGAAATTTATCCAAAATAGTATTTGTGCATGTAGCAACAATCCCAAATATTCTGGAAATTTTATTAACATCTCGCCTGCATTATTTACTAATGCATGGCTTTCCGAGTATTTATTCTATGTTATGTTCTCCAGCTGAACTCTTGATATTGACATGACATGACGATTAATGTTCGCTCACAGCGAGTAGCATAAATTTCCCGAAGTGTCAGGATTAAGATGTGCATGGAAGTACTCAATCAGAGGCATGCAAGTTACGCTGCCCTCCAACATAAACTTAGTTTGTGACAGCTCGCAAAATTCAATTTTCAAACCTAATTTTATCAATTTGCAAAAATTAGGTTTTTGCGGCCTGCGCAATATCTCGAACCCAATTGGTCGAGACCAAACCTATGCAAACTAGGAAGTTGATCCACCATGGAACTAGTTGGAGCAAATCCTACCAAAAGTCGAAAAACAATAAATAAAAGGGAAACTGAGACAACTGAGGACAACATCCAAAGGGGCGCGGCCGCACCACTTGGCCGTCCGGTTGCCCTAGTTTGCGCCACCTATCACCAACCGGCCATGCCCCATGTTGCTGTTCGCCAGTCCCTCTTTCCCTTCGACCAATCAAATTGCTCCAAAGCCGCAACCTGCACTTTAATTAAAGATGGTTGTCTGTCGGCCCCTCTTTCCAGTCAACCAATCAAATTGCTCCAAAGATGCAGCCTACACTTTTAATTAAAGGTGGCCGGCAGCCCGTCTTTGGCTTTGACCAATCATATCTCTTCAACTTGGTCGGACGATATCCAAAAGGTCACCAAAGATTGTACGAATAGCTGGGAGCATTTGGTAAACAATTTGAGTATGAGCTACATGCCAAAAGTTTCGTATGGATGTCTAGTATAACATACTAAAAAATCACATGAATCGGATTAACGAGCTAAAAGCGAGCTAGGTCATGGATGAAAACTAACATAATTCCTCCTAAATTCTTCCTGAGTTTTTACTGTCGGGCTGTTTTCACCTCCTAAACAAGCTCAAAACCCAAATATTCACAGGAAGGAAGATAGGAAATTCTTTTTCTGATAAGAATGGAGGGGAGGATCATCAAAATCCGAGTTTGTATAAGAATTCTACAGCAGTTTTAGTGAGGGTCTCACATCTGAATTTTCTGATTACGAAATTTCATGAATTAACACAAACTTCTGCAAATCATCTCAGCCATCCAACTTGGCTAGCCAATTTAACCGGTTTATATTTAATTTGGGCCAACCAATAGGATGTCAAAATGTCTACCAGCCATCATTCTCCTATAGGGACCGACCACCACATCTTTAATGTACATGGATAGCTCCTGGAAGCTGCTCAAATATGACCGCCCGCCGTCTAGCTTGCGCGTGATTGGTCAAAATAATTAGGTCTTGCAGGCAAGACCCACTCAACAACTTGCTACATATTTTCCATGAAAATACTCGAGACATCAAACATGTCACAAACCGGGGGATGTTTATCAGGGTATTGGTCTGGTGGTTTACAGCATGCGGCGTGAAACACGCCCATTATGAGAAAGTGTCAGGAATGGCGGACGGTTGATATCAGTAAAGGAGTAGTGGGTGTAAAGCTGACCGGTCTTCACTTCATGACAGGGACATGGTTTTCACCACTTTTACACGATCCCCACTTCTCCACTACTTAACTACCTCCACTTCCTACGAGATCAGTGTGTTCAACTATGACTTGTATAATAGGTTTTCAATCTATTTTTAACCAACAACAGTTTTGGTTATCAACACAAGTATCCAGAAAACACCAAGAACTTATAGCTTACATTCCGCAAGTAAGTTCCACATTCTGATGCAAGTAATAAAACAGCCACACCTTCATAATTCATCATTCTGATCTCAACACCTTCTTCGCTTCCCTCCCTAAGATCAACCCTTCTCCTTCATTTTGTGATCGAAGCAAGACTGGAATGGCCATTTCTTGGTTTGAGCCAGAATTGTACAGATTGATCTCTCGAATCTAAATGATAGACGCATTTATGTGTCTATTTTCATCTCTATTGTTAGTACCCATTTTTGTACTTATTTTGATATTTTATCTCTTTGTAGGAGTTTTTGGAGAAATAAGCTTTTGCGGCGAAATTGGCTCGAAAAGTTGTTAAAGGCACCTGGGAGGACATTTGCTATTCGGACTCTCACTTTGGATAAGGGGTAACCCATTTCCAAGCAGCTACTAAACATAAACCGGGACTGGATAGGGGGAGGTCACTTTCTTCTCAAAATTAAAAACAGAAAATTGGCGGGAAAACATGGTTCTCACGGACAGAATTAGGGTTGGAGTTTTGATCGATTTTTATGGAGATTAAAGGGCTGAAATTGATTGGGTTTACTCCTTAGGCCTAAATAGGCCTGGTAAAGTCTTTGGATTGAACCCAAATTGGCTAGAGATCGAATTAGAGCAAAACAGAGGGATGAGTTTACACGGGTCTGTGATGAATTATTTTTGGAATTTTAGGGAGACTAAAGGCAAGATTTTCTTTCCAAAAATACGTTTCTATCTAAGGAAGAGTTTGGGATAAGTTAGAAAGCTAAGAAACGCGTGAAACAAGTAAAACAAGAAATTGCCGCAACTTGGCCGTAAAGAGAAAGGAAGAGATTTTGGAGAGATTTAATCGGTATTTTTGATATAAATAGATTGTTTGGGTCATATAGAAGGGGAGTCGAGAGTTTTGGGTCGATACGGAGGCTGCAGAGGCGGAGAAATCATGGTTACAGGAAAGTACCCTGCTGTTGCTGAAGAAGAAAGAGACGAAGAACATTGGACGCACAAACACGGTCGCAGATTCTGCTGCAACATCAAACTATCATTCTTTTTACAGTCTTATTCCTTTGTAACGGTGACTTCTGTAACGACCATTAAGTGTTGCAGATTCGCTGTATTATTATTTCTCTTCAATAAAAACACCTTTTGAGCCATGTTTCTATCTTATGAGTGTGTTTTTGATATGAGGAGCTAAACCCAAACATTGGGACGACGGAGGGAGTCGATTTTCATCATATGGTAAATTTAATTTATTCTTTTTATGACTTTTGCATTAATTTAAAATTGAAATATGATTTGAATTAATTAGTTGTCATTTAATTTGATGATGTATGCTTAGTTTAAATGTTTTGATACATCATGCTTAGGATGTACAACTAATCTTTTGAGAATCTACTTAGGCAAAAATAAGAGTAACCATATCATATTTTATTTGGGTTATAATTGTTGAGAATAAATAAATTGAACCACATGCATGAGAATTGGCCAAATCCTTAGTCCCAATACCTCTCGCCCATTGTTTATATATTTTTATTAAATTTAAAAACTCGAATCTTCACAAGTCCGAAAGTTCAACAACCGTTAGTCAATCAAATCAATCGAAAACTAAAATAAACTGCAATTATCCAGTTTCCCACCAACGGTACTCGTAGATCGCTTCTTGATCCCACGGAAGTCTTTAAACGAGCGGTTGTAAGAGATTTTTCCTAATTAGGGTACTTTCCTCTCCGAATAGACGGCTCCACCAGAAACAACAAAAAGATGAAGTTTTCCTGGCTCTTAGGATAGTTTGCTCGAAATGCAAACTTGGGTATTTATAGACCAAGGATGTTTGAACACCAAGGAATTTCAAAAACCGAAGTATTCTCAAGATATGCAATAAATGCCCATATCGGTTTTCATAATTCCTGGAAATGCTTTGTCCAATATTTTCCGAAATCTCTCATAGAAAATCTCCCATTAGTAAATGCACATTACTAATTTTTATTCTCTAGAGGTATGCATTTAATTGCTGGTAATTAAAGCATATAAAACTAACAACCTTAATTAAAAGATTCTTAATTTATTTCGGACCGGGATCTCCTTGAGTAATTAAGGAATAACTTTGAACAATAAAAGATAAGAGTTACTTTTCGTGTTCAAAGTATGTTGACATCTTTTCTTTGTAAATCATCTTTCATATTTACAATCTTGGAATTGATTATACCACACTTCCAAACAAATTTAGAATTGGTTCATCTGTATTCCAAGACAACTATGTGATTGATCAAATATCAAATCACAATCATGGGTTCAATCGGTTCTACCAATCACTAGGATCGGATATACCTTAATATGATTTACTTGTGATCGGACACGCAAGTTACCAGGACCGGTTAGGTCAGTTACCAGGATCGGTTACGTCAATTACCAAGACCGGTTACCATACACTCATGGTATTGCTTATGATCGGTTACACAAGTCACTAGGATCAGTTGCACCAATTACTAGGACCGGTTACACCAATTACAAAGATCGATTACACAACTCTTTTGTGATCGGTCACACCAATTACTAGGATCGGTCACACCAATTACAAATATCGATCATACCATCTCAGGTGATTACTTAGGATCGGTTACACTAATTAATAAAAACTAGTCATACCAAATCATAAGTCAGGCATTGTGATTAGTTATACCAAGATACATAACAAGTTATGATCGGTTTTACTAACTCGCACATATTGGTAATCCAAACTATGCAATGAATAACAATACCAATAAGCCTAGGGATTTCCCTTTCGATTCATAAAACAAGTTCATGAATTTACTTCCTTTAAACAAATGTAAACATTGTTTCCTAGGATGAAATCTTCACCTTTACCCATACACATAATCACAATAGCATTCATAAGATTATGTCGATGTCATATCTACGAAGTTCAAAAGATAAGCGTTATACTTCGTACTCTAATTCCTTAATACTATGATCATATGATCATGTCTCACTACTAGAGTAAAATATTCATTCACAGCTTCGCAGTTATGTTTTCAATATAGCACGACTTGAAAGATACGTTAGGAATGAAACAGTTCAAGTTAATATTACTAACCTCAAGAGGAAGGATGATGTCATCGTTATAGCTCGTTACTTCTTCACGTTCTTCAGGTCTTCGAGTAATACTTGTATGTCTCATATTCCTAGACTTTCTTGTCTAACCTTTACGAAGTTGTCTCTAGTACATAATCAAGCGACTCTTAGATGAGTTTTGATTCACTAAAATATGACAACCAAACTTGACATACCAACGCTTGGTGGGTTCAACCGAGCTATGCTCTAACACATCAAATATGTCACAATTGGAGGATGTTCATCAGGGTATTTTTCTGGCAGTTTACAACATGCGGCGTGCAGCACACCCATCATGAGAATGTGATAGGAAGAACGAGCAGTTAACAAGTAAAGGAGAAGTGGGTACATAACCATCCAGTCCTACCTTCATAGTAGGGGCACGGTTTTACCACCTTGACACGATCTCCACTATTACACCACTCCACAACTCCCACTTCCTATGAGATCATGGTGTTCGACTATGACTTGATATAAATATATTTATAATCTATTCGATCAAGAACCAACGCAAGTATCCATAAAACATAGAGAACTTACAGCTTACCATCTTTTACAAGCAAGTTTCATCTTCTGATACAAGTTATAAAACAACCATACCTTATAGAGCATGTCTCTCTGATCTCAACACCTTCTCTGCTTCTCTCCCTAAGATCAACCCTTCTCCTTAATTTTGTGATCAAAGCAAGACTGGAATGGCCATATCTTGGTTTAGGCTAGAATTGTACAGATTTATTTCTCGAATCTAAAGTACTCCTGTGCAGTACATTTGTTTAGGGTCTAGACTCGTTTCTCATCGACACCCCCAATGTACCATTTTCGGCAGAATCAGTTTTTACCCTAATACAAATTGGCGACCACAGTGGGAGATTAATCTCTCGGTTGCAAAATCAATTCCCAAAAAACCTTTCAATTTTATCAATTTCTTAAAGATGGTTGACCTTAGGAATGGTTCAGAAACCCTTAATCCTAATTTTGCTTCCTATAATACCGACATTGCCTCTCATATTACTCTTGAACCCGTTCTTTCATTTCAAACCCTTGTTGAGGCTATGGATTCTCAATATTCAACAACTATTCACGATTTGATGAAAATCCTGAATGATATTGTTAGGAATCAAGCTATTATTATCAAAGTGTAGGACGGAAGTATTCACCCTTTTGAAAGTCCTCAAAGATCTATCGAAGGAACCAACATGTGTTCATTCTAAGGGGAATGCTATCAACAATTCATTTCGGATCAATACTGATGGTAGTGGTCCTTATTCCAAGATTTATATCCCGGACAAGGAAGATGAAGTCTATATTCACACCGAGTGGAAAGGGAATCACCAACCTAACTTGTCTGCTCATGAATATCAAGAGATGTTTCCTCAAACTAAAAAAGAAGACTCGTGGGATTTATCTCGTTCTCATCAAAGTCCTTGCGATGAAAGGGTGATTCCATTATGTATTCCCATGTTGCATTGGAAGCTGCTAAGAGGTCCGCTACTGCTTTACTCAGTCGATCCGAACCATCCCGGAATGAAGAAGCTCGTAAAGATGTTCAGAAAAACAGGCGTCCTTCCGATAAAAGATCCAACCTTTAATCAACCACTAGTGAGGATGGAAAGAGAAGGCATCCGAGGAACGACTATCATCAATCTAAACATCTGACTCCCGTTTCACATAGGTCAAATGAGACCCCATCATTCCCGGATTTTCTCTTTCCAAATGGAATAGGTGATTGAAATCTTGGAGGTCTGGATACAAGATGGCGTCATCAAGCTACCTCCTATCAGACGTCCTCCAACCGAGCAAAAAATAGAAGATCCCAAGTACTGCCGTCTCCATAGGTTTGTTAACCATCCTACAAGTGACTGCAATAGATTGAAGCACATCTTCAAGGAGGAGATCGACTCAGGGGAACTTCAACTAGGCACTGAAGGAGTACACAGAGACCCTCTTCCAGTTAGAAGTTGCTGCATGCTTTCTGGGGACTTCTGATGCGTGTCGTAAGTGCAACAAATTAATCAAGATATTTACCACTTATTAACTAGTAATATAGCAGTAGTAAGGATCATTCCTACAGAGAGCTGTGTAATTGATATGTTATTTTGAATAACTAAACAATAAAGAATACTAAAAATGGGGGATTGGTTTGATTATAATAAACAAAAAGAATAATAAATAATAAAATGAAAACATGATTAGGAATCATTCGCCGTTACCAAACATTGACTCTCATAGAATACTCGTTTACCTTTCATAAAAATCATATATCACCAACCGTAGAATAGCAGCTAGCTCAGTGCTATCCCCAAAAATCCTTTTACCACGGATACGGAAGCTTTCTAATATCAGATTCTATCCAACCGAACCACCAAGTAGTAGCCCACTCAAGGTGTAATCCAAACGAACGCTTTAATCTTTGTGAATTAGGTTGATCCGGTAGTTAAACTCTTAGTTCAAGGTTCACTGGATGATGTTGTCTTCACTCGTAATTGCTCCACATAATCCTTCTGTAAGGTCTCGTGATTTCTACTTGTGTAGAGAGTTGTTTGACTATTATACTTATCACCCAACTTCTACTAACATTAGAATGATCAAAAGATTAATTCAATTGTACACTTGAACAATCTAATAATCAATCATAAACCCTAAATATAGAAAAGACAATCGATTATATGATGGAAACTTCAAATAAACTTGTATAATAATTAAGCTCCACGCCCGAAACTTTGAATTCATCCTAATCAATAAAACTAGCCACTCATGATTACACTGTTTCCTGGTTTCCCCCTAAAGGGGTAAACCCTAGATTTTAATGAAGAACAAAAGTTTATTATGAGATGTGTGATATGATATCTATCTTTACGTAAAATTGTTTCTTTTATAGTCTCCAAATTGTAGAAGTACCCGTGCTTAATTCCGTAGAAAGTCGGTTTCCAAACTCTAGCCAAATTCCAAAATAAGTCACGGCAAGCTGGTGTGCACAGTAGGGATGTCAATGGGTCCGAGTCCTACCGGGTATCACTAGACCTGGACCCTACTTATAAAGGTCGTGTCCGGTACCTAAATTTGTGGACCCAGAACCGGACCCGTTTAAAGTCCCGGGTACCCGTCGGTTCCGGGTACCTTTTTATTTTCTTTTCTAAATCATGAATTTTATTACTGAAAAAGAGCTAAAGATTACAAACACAAGTAACAACCAGAGCTTAGTCTCAGCTGTTCTTAACAAAAATAAAGACACTAAAGGTGCACTCCAACTTTAAGTACACAATAAAATTCAACAAAATCTAAAATATACACCATCTTCATGCTCCAAACTTCCAAGAAAGTTTGGTTTTGCTTCATAGTATTGTATTTCACCTCTGTCCAACAACACTCCCTTTTTTGCTAGTGCATCGCAGAGAAGTTGATTTCTCTGTAAGAATGTCTGAAATTGATTGAAGTGATACTTTGTTTAATATTCTTCCATCTGTTCTCCACCACCCAAGGAATTCTGCCACTGTGAAATGCTTCTAAAACTGCTTTAGAATCTAGGCTGAAACATACATCAAGTAGTTGTTGTCTCACAGCCCATTCCCCTGTAACAATCAATGCCATCACTTCAGCTAAATAATTAATTGCTATTCCCAGACCACCTGAAGCAGCTCCAACACAACCACCATTAGTACATCTTGCCACAAAGCCCAAACTTGCTTTTCCTGGATTACCTTTAGAAGATCCATCACAACAAATAAGTACTTGATTCCTAGCAGGTAGTTTAAAGAAGCATTGTTTAATTTCAATACTTTGAACTTTAATCCTTGTAATACCAAAGAATAAGAAAACATGAAGATTATACACATTCCCCCACATCTTCCCTTTAATTCTTGCACTATATTCTTTAGTGAAGCTAACAATTCTTTGTTGAAATTTTGCAGTATCAGGTTTTTCTCCTTCATAGATAATTCTGTTTCTAGTAAGCCAGAGTTCCATCATTACATTAAATGCACTAATGAACCATATCTCCTTAATAGCTGCACTCTTCATTTTTGCTAAATTGAGAACCTCCTCAAATGCTGTAGGATTAAGGAATCTAAAAACACCACCCAACCAATGCCATATATTCTCACTGAAATCACAGTGCCATATTATGTGGTCCATTGTGTCCTGATTTTTCCCACACAAATAACATTTAGAAACAGTTTGAAATCCCTTCTTTCTTACTGATTCTTCAGTTGCACAAGCCCCTCTCAGGATTTTCCATAAATTTGTAGAAGTGTAAGAATGGATGCAAGGATTCCATACCTTATTAGCCCAAGGCACCACTGGGTACTTTGTCCTCACCAATTGAGCAGAGTTAGCCACTGAAAATTTTACTGTAAGATCTCCAGTCCATACTCTCTTATCTTGACCTGCACATAGTGCTGGAAGTTCAGTAACTTCAAAATATTAAAACATGCATTCTGGGATTTGCTAGTTTCCTTCCTGGATTAAATGCTCCACTTTCATATCAATATTCTGCATAATATAAGCATCTTCAGGATGTCTGTCAATTAATGCATACTCCTTAATCCACTTATCTTTCCATACTGATATTTTCTTGCCATCTCCAACCAACCATCTACTTCCTTCATTAAACTCAGACATTACCCATTTTATCCCTGGCAAGATAGATGATTGCCTGTAAGTTTTAATCCATTCCCCATGTTTATTTTTATACTTAGCTCTCATGAAAGTAGTCCATTCCACATCTTCTGTTTCTATCTTCCATAGTAGCATCAGCAGGAGTGATTTATTCATTACTTCCATCCTTCTTAAACCAAGACAACCTTCATTCACCGGAGTATTAACTGCATCCCACTTAACAGTAATTAATTTCTTTACAGCAAGGTCACCAGACCACAATAAAATTCTAATTATCCTCTCACACTCCAAGATTACAGTTTTTGGCCATTTATAGACTGACATAATATATATAGGCATACTACTTAACACAAATTTAACAAGTGTTAGTCTTGCTGAAAAAGCAAGGAGCTTACCTATCCATCCAGCCAACATCTTTTGCATCATTTCTACAATCCCCCAAACTTGTGATAATTTCACCCTCCCAGTATTGAGAATTACACCCAAGTATTTATCATGTAACTCTGACAGAGCCATTTGTACTGATTCTGCAATCTGTTTTCTTCTTGTGTCTGACACACCTCCTACAAAGCATTTGTTTTTACTCTTGTTAACTACTTGACCAGAAGATTGTTGATAATTCAATAATAAGTTCATCAGATTGGCCAATGATCTTTTGTGTCCATTACAGAAGATGAAAATATCATCTGCAAACATCAAATGAGTTAGTTGGCATCCACCTCTATTCACCATAGATTTTATTCTTCCATTCTGCACCATATGAGAAATGTTTCTACTTAAAACTTCTTCAACTATAACAAAAAGTATTGGAGACAATGGATCCCCTTGTCTAAGTCCCCTTCAAACTCCAAAGAAACCATTAGGACCACCATTAATGAGCACTGATATTCTAGATGATTCAAAGATAGTTCCTAACCAATTGATGCCTAATTTAGAAAAACCAAACCTTCTCAGTACTTCAAAAAGAAAATCCCAACTTAGTGAGTCATATGCTTGAGTAATATCTAGTTTAAGACCTACATTACCACCTCTTCTTTTGATATTCAATTCATTTACCAATTCTGAAGCAAGTACAATTTTCTCATGGATATTTCTTCCTTTTATGAATGCACCTTGTTGTATTGATATCATCCTCCCAAGAACTGTACTAACTCTTGAAGTGATAATTCTTGTAATGATCTTGAAATTAAAATTTGCCAATCCAATGGGTCTAAAGTGATCAGCTTTTTTAGCACCTTGAATCTTAGGAAGTAAAAATAAGAAGTTAGAATTTCAACCTTTTGGTATAAATCTGCAACTCCAACAGTATTGTATTGCTTTTACTAATTCAGCTCCAATAACTTCCCATGCATATCTGTAGAAGCATCCTGGAAATCCATCTGGACCAGGAGCACTACTAGCATCCATTGCAAAGACTGCTTCTTTTATTTCATCTGAAGAAGGAATAGCATCTAAGAAACAATTATCTTCCTCATTCAACACCTTAGGGATAACTTCAAAAATACTCTCTGCAAATTCCACACTTCTTGCTTCAAATTTCTTTTCATTATGTGCAACCAGTATATCTGCAATTTGTTTTTGTTCAGTTACTAAACTGCCATCTGCATTTTCCAATTCAAAAATGTTATTTTGAGTTTTCCTTATTCTCATACATGTGTGGAAAAAAAGCAGTATTAGCACCACCTTCCTTCACCCATTTAACTCTTGATTTAGCTCTCATCAGCTCATTATATTGTTTGGAAGCAATTTCTTGTTTACCTCTTGCAGTCACCAGATTATTTAGTAATCCAAGATTTTCAGGATCTGCATCAGACAACAGAGTTGAAGATAACACTTCCTCTTCAGCTTGCTTCACTTTGATTCTCAAATCACCAAACACCTCCCAATTCCATATTTTAAGAATTTGTTTCAACCTTTTAAGTTTACTGAGAAATATAAAAGCAGGATTACCATAACATTCCTCTGCCCATGATTCTGCTATACATTTAGAAAATCAGGATGAGAAGTCCAAACTGATTGATACCTGAAAGGAATATTTCTTGGTTTTTCTAAATTAGCTACACCTCCCAATAGAGCACCATGATCTGAAGTACCTCTAACTCCAACTTTATAACACCAACCTTCATATAACTCTAACCATTTTGTATTGTAGAAAGCTTTATAAAGATCACAAAGAATTCTCTTTTTACCTTCCCTGTTGTTGCACTAGGAAAATTTAATACCAGACCTTGAAGCTTGTAATAATTTGCATGTTTCAAGACAATTTCTAAAATCATTCATGGCCACCAGTAAAGGTTTTCTACCTCCAACCTTTTCTTCAGTACTCAACACCACATTAAAATCTCCAATTACCAGCCATGTTAAATTCATATCACAAATCTCCACCAATTCATCCCACAATTCTCTCATATCAATTGTAAGACATGCAGCATGAATTCCAATTACTAAAACTTCTCCTATTTGAACAGTAATAGCTTGTCTAGTGGATGAAATTACAGTTGGTCTAGGCAAAGAACTATGCCAGAATAACCAAATATTACCTTTAGACTGTTCACTAGAATTATGAATGATCATCTGACACATCCCATGAAGTTTCAAGCCCCTACTAACATTATTGGATACTCTTATTTTGGGATCAACTACCCATAACAAAGAAGGATTAAAATTATTAACTAAACTTCTCAGCTTGTCTTTGGCTTGAATCCTTTTCAAACCTCTGACATTCCAAAAGATTACTCTCATTGAGATTGATTGGTATGAGAAGTATTAGAACTCCCTACTCCTGTATTGGATTTAACTGAAGTATGAGCTTGTTTTCTTGTTACCACATTAGGAACACCTTTAGTAGCTTTTCCTTTGGTAGGTTTACTAATCACTTTAGAAAAAATCTGATCATGTTTTTCAGCTACATCTATCAATGCTTGAAATTTGCTTGGAGATGCAAAACTCTTAGCAGAAACAGAACTGGTATGAATATCTCTGAGTTTATTAATAGTACCTGATACTTCCTTCCATCCCTCCAAAGGTGCTCCACCAGAATTGATATTTGACAATACTTGAGCAGATAATACTTCAGATGATGTATTATTGTGTATAACTATTTCAGAGTTAACTTAAGGTGTTTCCATAGCAGGTTCTGACACACCACCAGTGTTGTTTAAAGGTTGAACACAATTACCTATATCAATTAGTTTTCCAACAGATAGTACAGGAAACTCAATAGGAGATTCTAGTACACCAGTAAAACCATTATCCTTACAAGCTGGAGGGGTATTATTAGAATGAATTATATTAAGCTCATCCACCTTTTCATTTAAACCATCTTCACTAACCATTGATTGACTCCCTTCCTGATCATCTTTTGAAGGAAAACAAATATCAAATCCACCAGAATTTTGTACTGAAACTTTCTTTGAAGTGTATCTCCATTGAGGTTTTTGATTAATAGGCTTTTGACCACCCTGAGATTGAGTCTTCCTTGCCACTCTACACTCTGTAACCAAGTGACCCACAATCTTGCAATGACTACAAAACTTAGGCATTCTTGATATTCTGATTTCTTGCTCAAACTTACAATACTTTGATTCAACCACTGCCTTATTAGGGATAACATTGGCCAAATCAATTTCCACCAAAATACTAGCATTGGTTCCGGGTACCCATTGGGTATTAAAAAAACTATAAAGAAAATCTTAAAAACATAATTTCTTTATCTTTTTAACTTGAATCTAAAAAAAAATTATAAAAAATTGTTATTATTTCTTTATTAATGTACTAAATAAAGATTAAATGTAAGAAAAAATGAAGAAAAAAAAAATCAAAGCCGAAACTAGCAAAATACTTATAATTTTGCTAAAAAGATGAATAAAAGGATAAATAACCGGGTACCCGACGGGTATTACCCGTTTAGACCCGTTAACATTCAGGTTCAATCGGGTAATTACCCGTCGGGTCCTAAGTTGCTAATGGGTCCAACTTTAGGAAAAAATCGGACCCGAATCTAGCGGGTCCGGTTCTGGGTAATGGATACCCATTGACAGCCCTAGTGCACACAAGTCGAAAAGGCATGAATATGGGCTTGCGTCTAACTGGATAAAACCCAGCCCATTTAACTTACTTCAATTATCAGTTCCAGAGAACTGAAAGTGCAAACTTTAATTGCTTCCCATGTTTCCTGATAGATGTCTAAAACACCTTGATATTTATCTATTGTTTATGCTTTCTTTGTTAAGTTTTCTTATAAATCATGTATCTTATGTTTAGTTTTGAGTTTTAGGTACTTTGGAGTCATTTGGAACAGAAGAAGAAGAAACGTCGCTTAAAAAGCAAAAAGGTGCAAGTGCTGTTGGAGGCGAAATTATTTCTCATTATTTTCTTTTATTTTTTCATCTGTATCTGAAAAGCATGTCAGCTTTAGTGATACAAATTCATTGTCTGAAAAGCATGGCAACTTTAGTGATGTATAGAAATTGAAGAGAAGAAGTGGATTTGAGAAGTAAGAGACAGATGTTGTTGGTGGAAGTATTCGAAGAAGAGCAAAAGCGTCATTTCATTGCAAGCAAGCAAGCACTATTGGGGGCACAATGGAGGATAAAGGGATGCTTCATTGTAGCCCTTATCAAGCATTTGGGGTGCCTATATCCATTCTATCTCTTACAGGGGACCTAAAATTGAGAGAAAATCATTTCTCTAATCATTTATTTCTCCTTCTCTGTCTGTGTGTGTGGCGGATCCATTAGAGAAAGAAAAGGAGGCGCTATTCAATTCAAGTTGTTGAAGGTACTGGTGATATAAGGTTGCTGCTATGGGTTTGGTTTATCATGAAGTTGTCATGGGAAGAGAAGGGTGCTGATTCTAGATGGAATTGTGATGCTGCTTGGATTGTACTGAGCAGATGAAGTCTCAATGAGTTAGTGATGCCGGTGAAGATGAAATGCAGTTGATAAACAGTGTGTTGCTGTCAGGGTTCGTCAACATAGAAGCTTGAGAAGAACAAGTAATAAATGAAAAAGCTGTATTGCAACTGAGAGTTCAGTGCAGTTGGAGATGCAACTGAGATGGAATGATGTAGTCTTGAAGAAGGGTTTGAGTTGAGCAGGAACTGAATATGCGCAGCTGAGTTGAAGCAAATGGTTTGAGTCTGTGTTGCAGTCGAGGTGGTTGAAGTTGGCAGTGATATGCATTGCAGCTGGTAAAGGTTGTTGTAAGAACACTGCTCGGTCGAACTCGCTAGCGTTGCTATCTCAAGCTTGTTTGTCAAGTTTAGGTGTCAAAACTATAAGTCTTGATTTCTTCCAGTCTACTTATAGCTATGTCTCGGATTAGGATAAAATGTGTAGTTGAGCTTTAGACTTCACGACGTTCATCGATTGAAGACGAAGAACTACTAAGGGGAGCTTGCGGAACTTCATCAACAAAAGGTATGTGGAGACTTGAACTCATCTATCACTCAGAAGTCTATTCTATTCTATCTCCTATTGTGACAAAGTCATATAGCTATATAGAATTTACATTATACACATTTGATATTTCGAGCTGAGTTTAACTCGCTTATATCTTTCTCGAAATATGCATTGGAAAGCTTTTTTCTTTAACTATGTTCATCATTATTCTTGACGAAAGTCAAAAGATGATCATGTGAAAATCACCTGGTAACATCTTACATGATTTGTGTGAGACAGTCATTTGATATAGACTCAGAATGTTTCGTATGGATCATTCGATCACTTGAAAATTGCTTATAAGCTAATAGTTTGTGTGAAACAACTATTGTCATCTTCTAAGAATGTTTCAATGATTGAAATAGGAGTTTAGAACAATTAATCATTATCTGGATATTGCACAGTATGCATACCCGTATGCAAACTGTTGTAAAAGTAATTCAGGTCCGGGAACCAAGTATGCATACCCGTATGCGAACGGTTTTAACTGTTGAAGTCCGGGAACTAAGTTTGCGTACCGTTTGCAAACTTATTCAACTGAGTTCGGTACAGAACGACAGTATGCATACCCATTTGAGAACTGTCAGAAAGGATTAAGTCCCGAACTTAAGTTTGCATACCCGTTTGCAAACTTATGTGGTTAAGTTCTAAATCGGCTAAGTATGTTTTCATACTCATGAAAAAATACATTTATATATTAAGGATGCAATCTTTGCAAACCGTGGCTAAAATGTCCATGAACTGATTCTTTTGAATCAATCCGATTTTGCTTCAATTGTGTCTTGTATACTTCTATGAAAATATAAACAATTGAACAACTCTATGATTAACACAATTAGATTCATTTGATTACCATTTGATCTAGAAGTGTTAAGATGAACATGGTTAACACAAAAGTGTTCATGTGGCTAACTTCGGTTAATTGTTATTGAGCCAACTCAATATACATGTTTAGGTACGGTTACCCATATCTAAATGAAAGTATATTTCATTTGTGTATAACAAGCTAAGACCATCTAACAGTGGAAAGCTATTAACTTGAATCTTAAATTAGGTTTCATCCAACGGTGAATATTGATTGCTTTGTTACAAAGTTATCAAACCCTGATTTGAAGACTATGTAAGGGAGAACTCTAGCAACTGGGAAACCTAATCCCCACACCTCCTGTGTGATACTAGTTGTGACTAGAGTCGATTCTCCTTTAACCTAGGTTTTTCCTAAAACCATTATAGGTTAATGACTTAAAGACTTCATTGGGATTCTGAAGCCAGACCCAACTATTTTCTATGTAGTTGTGTGTTCTGATCTTACTTGTTCTATCGTATTGAGTATTATCTTCTCTAAGATTTGCTCGAGATTTATCTCCAATAGGTAAGATATAAAAAGTAATCACAAAGCTCTTCGTCTCATTTTTTGTTATTCCACAATAAATTTTTCTACTACCATATAATTAAGTTATTGTGAGGTGATTGATATTCCTGTTCACCTTGATTTATCGAAAGACGAAACAAAAACTTCGTAGGTATTTCTGTAGGAGACAGATTTATCTATCAGAATAGACTTTTCTGTGGGAGACAGATTTGTTTATAAAGTCTTCGACTCTGGGTCGTAGCAACTCTTAGTTGTGGGTGAGATCAGCTAAGGGAATCAAGTGCGTAGAGTCTTGCTGGGATTTAGAGGCGTAAGGAACGCGACTGTACCTTAATCAGCTCAACTATATTCCAGTCCGAAGTTAACTTGTAATAGGCTAGAGTCTGTAGCGGCTTAATACAATGTGGTGTTAAAATTTAGACTAGGTCCCGGGGTTTTTCTACATTTGCGGTTTCCTTGTTAACAAAACTTCTGGTGTATGTGTTATTTCTTTTCCGCATTATATTTATTTATATAATTGAAATATCATAGGTTGTGCGTAGTTCAATCAATTGGTAAATCCAACCTTTGGTTGTTGATTGATACTTGAACATTGGTCTTTGGTACTGTTCAAGTTTTTTCTCATAATAATCAGGCTTGCGGATTTCAATCTGTTTGATTTGCTGATTACATTGAGAAACAGATATATAACTCTTGGATATATTTTCCTTGATTGAGTTTGACTGTCTAGTTGATTCTCTTGGAATTATATTGTAGTTTCAAGTGGTGTATAAGAAGATACTAAAATGGCTGGTACTGCTGCAGTTTATGGAGCTAAGGTTTGCAGGTGTTTGAAGTATTTGGTGGTAATAGAACCTGGCATAATAGAGATATGGGTTGTGTAAGAAGGAAATGGAATTGAGCTGAGATGATGGAAGTAATGTGGTGAATTGAGTATAGTTGAGATGCAGGAGCAGTTGCAGTTGGTATGAGCATGAAGTGGTTATGGAACTGTAATGCACTATGATGGTGAAACACAAGTTCAGGCCTGTGCAAGATAGCTTTGGCCTAGAACCCAGTCAGCTGAGTTAGCCTTGACTCAGACCTGACTTACTTAACTCAAACCCTGACTCAACCAGATGTGTTGACTGATGCTTTGACCACTGACCGGTTTGACTTTGCCGATCGACTGAATTACTTTTCCGGAAATATTTCCGGCCATATTCCGGGACTTCCGGCAATACTTTTTGAGCAGAATTTTTGTATGGGTTTTTCTCACATATGGGCTTGGTGGACATCTTGGAATGGATTTTGGAGGATTGACCTAGTTTTGAAAACAAGGATTGATACAAAAGAAAAGTCTTTTACAACTTGGGGGTATCACGTATTTTCTACTTGGAGCTAAGGAGAGAGCCACTTTTGTTTACGCTACTAGGGTTTTCTTTCGTTTTGTTTCATCTTCTTTAATTTATTATTATTATGTTGATGAACTCCATAGCTATGAGCAGCTAAATCTTATATTATTGGTTAAGGATGTAGTCCGATATCTACAACTTGTGCTTGATTAATGCATTAGTTTTCTCTCTTGATTATCGTTCAAATCTCTACTGTTTTTTAATAATCACATGATTGATGTATTTTGATAGGATTTAGATGTTTGTTTAGTTAAGTGGCCAATTAATTGAACTTGCATCCTTGTCCATAGCTAATTGAGGGTTTATCATCGAGCGATAACCCTAAATACAAGTAGCATGATATGATTACGGTTTGTAGTGATACACTCTTGTAATCATATGTAGAGTTTGACCCTTGTCCGAATTGTCATGCGCAATGTATGATAATTGCATTGATTAGAACTTAATGCTCCCAGGAATTGAACTTAATTAGCGCAAGGCGTTAGGTTATTCTTTAGGTAGAATTCATATCCGCAACTCTAATGTGTGTGTTAATGAACTTAGGAAATTAACGGATTATCTCACTCACTTGATAGTCTAGGGATTTTGATGATAAAGAGGTTAAATTGCAATTCTAATTATGTATGCAAGCACTTGTTTAAGATTGAAGATGAACTCCTTGAACAATATCTTTCTCTCATTGATTATTTCTCCAATTTAATTTGCTTTTGATTTACTTTTATTGCTTGCATAAAAATCAGAAATCTCCCCAATTGGTTACTTAGGAAATTGAATACATAATAACTACAATTGCCTTTCTATAAAAACATTTCTTATCATATACTTTAGGAAAGTGAAATTATTTTTGGCGCACACGACAGCGACCATTTCCCTTGGACACATATTTTCTTCCCTGTTCTTTCCTACGGTTGGATTTTACAACCGTAAGTTCTCTTGTATTTTACTATGGCGGGGAAAAATCACCGTAAGTCTTCCTGAGTTCCCATACGGTGGAAAACCCCACCGCAGGTCTCCCTGATAATTTCTACGGATGGAAACTCCACCGTAACCTTCCTTGTAAAATCAACTCCTCTACAGACTCGGCAAAAACTCTATTTCCCTCTTATACTTGGTCATAAAATTCTTAACTGCCAACATCGCCATTAATAGCAGCTCCCAATGACCATCATTCGACCTTCCATCTCTTCCCAGCACCACAGCGTCACTTAACTCACTTCCTCATCAGCTTCTCCATTGACAGTACCTAACTCTATCAACTACCACCAGTCAGTGGAAGTGATCCCATCTCCAACCTTGTTTCTTTTCAGCCATGAAAACCAAAGCTCCCTATTTTATAACTGGAGCTCTCTCCATTTCAGCACTGCCATTAATACATGGAACTTCATCATCATAGTTCAACATCTCAAACTCGAGTCTCTCTTCCTTCCCTGACTTCTTATTCTCATCTTATACACGAGCTTCCTCATCACCAAACTCGAGCGCTTCTCTGTTTTACATCCAAACTCTGTCGACAGACTCCCTGTACAACCAAGAATTGCGACTCTTCTCCATCGAGCATCACTGTCATCTTCGTCACCATTCACCTTCTCGATCACCACTGTAGATAATATAATCTGGACCGGACACGTGGCAACCATCGACAGTCGAAACAAGACAACATAAAGCAATGGTGCACACAACATCACCTCTAAGGATGCGTCAAAGCTAAGCAAAGATCTTTAATAAAAAGGCAGAAGATAAGATGGAGAGAGGACTTTTTTTCCTTTTCTCTTATTCCCACCGACAACTTAAGGGACTTTTCTTTTCTCTTCTTGCTATCTAAAAAACTCACAGAGCTTCATGAATGGAGCTCCTTGAATGTAACCCAATAATCATAATAAACACTTTAACCCTCTTTCACCCGTGGATGTAGACATGCCGTTGTCGAACCACGTATATGCTTGTGTTGATTTCTATTTCATTTTGCTATAATTTATGTTTGCATCTCATTTTATCTGTTGATTTATCATTTCATTCATTTGGTTGTACTACTATAAAAATGGTAGTAACAATTTGGCGCTAGAGAAACAGGGAATGGGTAAAGAATTTATTCTACCTATTCCAGATCAATTAGTTTTTTAATCTTTTTATTCTCTGAAATTGGTCTTCACTTTCCTATTTCTTCACTTGAGATTTGTTTCGATTCGGTGTTCTCACATGGAAAGTTTAATTGGGTACCATTCAACTAACGAATACCATCTGAGAACACCCGTATGTCAGCTTTTAAGCTTTTTATTTTCTGAAATTGGATTTCAATTAAACAAAACCCAATTTTTCTCATTCTCGGAGTATTCCAGTAAAGACCCTCCTTTATCTAATCTCCCTTTGTTTTTACTTTTATGATTTTTAATTGTTAATCGTTGCTGCTGTTGTACCATCTCCCCTTTTGATTTATCTTTCAAAAGCTTTGTTTTCCAATTACAGTTCATGCCTTGAACTGAGCTAAAAAATAAATAAATTGATTGTTAACTGTTTGTGAAAATGACTCAATGAATCATTGTTTTGGAACTTTTTTTTTTTTTTTTTACCTGATCTATGGATAGGTCTCAGCTAGTTACGATTGTTTGCATAAACCAGCACCATTTAATTATTTGGTATTCCTTTTTGTTTCCATTTTTTGTTTTCAAATTGCAGGGACTAGATATCGACGGATACCACCATCGGCGGACCAACTCCAACACCGTTTATAGCAGTTGCATCTTCGAGTTTGCATTCAAGGTTCTTGACGAAGTACCCAGCTAAAAAAAGGGAAAAATTTCAACGAAACCTGAAGCACAACTCGATGCTGTGCCGATGAATACAACCCCAAGCTTACGGTGGTGTTCGATGGAATGCCAAGCAAAACAACAATGGAGTACGACTGGAAGGGCTTGCACAGTTGTATTTCAACTCGAGTTATCACTTCTATCTTTTGTTTCACTTTTATGCAGTCACCCGACGTACTATTTGACGTACAAGTTACCCAACTTGAAAGCTTCCTGAAGTACAAAGTTTCCAGACTTACAAATCTGATGACAATGATACAAGTTTCAATGCCGATGATCCAAGTTTCAATGCCGATGGTCCAAGTTCCGATGCCGATGATCCAAGTGAATCCGACTCTGTTGCTGTTAGAATCAAAGTACGATGATGTTGCTCTGTTCCGATGATGAGAGCCCTGGTCAGTCCGATGATGTTGCTCTGGTGGAAATACGAAGCTAAAAGACCAAAATCATCGCCTCTGACAACAATTATATCTCCAAGCTCGTCCAACTCAAGGGAATGCCAAAGCTAAAAAATGATGGAATAGGACGAAGGGTTGAGAATTCGCAGTTCAATTCAAGAGATTACTGCAAGTTTTTCTGTTCATCCTTTTGCAGGTCTACGACCAACAGCAAGGTATCTTCGGTGGTGCAATGATGATAAAGATTCTTTGGTGTAGCTTCAGTCATCGCTCCCACAGTTCAAACGAAAGTCCAAGCAATCCAAGTATCAATTTTGCAGTATCAGAAGTACAACACAACTACTCAGACCTCCCACCAGTTCAGAACGCAATAAGGCATACATTTAGCACCATCAGCAGTCTAAAGCGCGGCACACGAAGAGAATCATCACTACCAAGTCCAAGAACATTGGCAGTATAATTGTGCTTAAAGACATGAAGCAGTCCGAAGTTCCAATTAATCTCCATCAGCGCAACCCTTTGTTTAAGCTTGCATACAAATTTGAACCAGATGCAAACCAGCTTAAACAACTCAATTCGTAGAGAGAGCAGCAGTTCAAGTTGGAGATTGGACCTACATCACAACAAAAGACCGACGACGACACCAAGTCCTGTGACGATGATGTCAAATCTTACAACGATGATAAGCCAAAGTCTTGCTAGGATGATTCAAAGCCCGAAGATGAGGAGCCAAAGCCTTGCTACGATGATTCAAAATCCGGTGGAGGTGAACCAAAGTCGTACACACTTTGATATAAAGTCGATGGTGCAAAGTCCTGCCACGATGAGCCAAGATCCGAAGACGAAGACGCCAAGTCCGATGTCGATGATGAAGACAAAGGCCCGAAGACGATGACGATGATGAAGACAAAGGTCCGTAGACGAAGACGATGAGCCAAAGTCTTCCCACGACGATCCAATGTCCAATGACGATGACGATGCACGTTCCCGGACATAAAAGCTATCCGACATGAAGGATTAACCGACGTAAGAATCCCAAGGGAAAGAGGAGATCCAGAGGAGCGAAAATCAACGCAGGTACCTGACCAGATTGGCTATCCACTAAAAGCTCACCAATAAAAGGTTCAACTTAAGGTGAAAACGACATACAGCCACTGCTGACCCACCAGTGTTGCTGCCACAAAGAGAAGAGCCCAGTTCGAGTGTATAATAGCACCAGCAACACTGATGATATGAAGTTTAATGCTGATGATCCAAGTGAACCCGACATACAAAGTGTCTCGTAGTTCAAAGCCCGAAGACGGCGTGCCAAAGTCTGAGACGACGAGCTAAAGTCCAGAGATGACGAACCATAATAGATGACACCGCAAGTATGATGTCGATGAGGAAGGAACCCAAAGCTCAGTTCATTCGGTACCATGTATGTCCCGATGATTGCTCCCAGTCTGATCCAGTCTGACGATGTAGTCCTACTCCGATGATCTTTAGTCCCATATTCGATGATGCAGCCTTGGTCAAGCTAGCCAAAAGACGATATTCAACACTTCGGATGATACTCAAGTATTCAACATGCTAGACGATGCAAAGTTTTGTGACGATGTACCAAAGTCCGAAGACGGTGAGCTAAAGTATGATGCCGAAGATGTAAAGATAGACGATGATGAACAGTTTTGCGACGATGAACCCAAGTTTTGAGACGATGTGCCCAAGTTTTGAGACAATGTGCCAAAGTCCGAGAACTATGACGAAAATAGCCTGAAGCCCAGTTCATTCGGCGTGTAGATCAACTACGATGATGATTGTTCCGATCATACATTCCAACGTTGCAAACAAGCTCAATCCCGATGATAGCTCCAATCCCCCTATGAGTGGGCCTAACTGAAAAGGGCATTGTTGTACAAATTTAAAGAACTATGAATTATAAATTGGCTCTACATATCTTATTCTGATTACCAGAACAGAGACATTACATTTGAATTGGAATTTATGAAGAACAATGAATTGATCAAAGATGCAGTCCCAATCCGATGATGTGCAGCCCTTCGGGAAGATATTCCTTGCACTCCGATACAGATCAACTCAAATTAACACCAACAGCTTCCATCTTCGGTCCCATAGTTCAAACAAAAGTTCAAGCAACGGTGTTACACGAAGGCTCCAAGAATCAAGTTGGCAAAACCATACAGTCCGACAAAGCAGCTCCGGTTCCCATTCCGAAGATAACTCTATCCCGGCTCAAAGTCACTGTAAAACCGCTACATCAACGATGAAGCACAACAAAGAAGCAACGATGATAACCCACTGTCCCGATGATGTAGCTCCGGTACTTCAACCCGATGTTATGGCTCCGGTCCAAGATACGAGATCAAGTTCTGCAGTTTGAAATAGAAAGCGCAGGTGTACAGCTTCATAAGATAATCGACGTACAAATTTCAGTAAAGCCGTCCAATGAGCCGCTACAAGACCGTTCCATTACAGCCAAAGCTCCAAACATCCACTCCGACGATGCACAATTCTGCAACAATACACAAAAGTCTGTGGCCGATGATGCCAAGTCCAATGACGAGAGTAGCCCAAAGCATAGTTCACCCAGTACCCAACTCAATTCCGATGATGCAGGCAAGCTCCATCCCGATGGTAGTTCTGACGCAGACCAGCTCGCTGTATTCCAAGTCCAACGATGCTGCAAATCCGCCATGTAACTGCAGCGTGGCCCGGCTCAAGGTTGCTGAAAATTCCGATTACGATGACAAGTAACACGACGTACAAGTATCCCGATGATGCCAAGTCTCGCAACGATGATGCTTTGTCCTGTTACGATGAAGCAAAATCTGACGACAAAGATGCAGCTCCGCTCCTAACGACGAAGATGCACCCCCGCTCATCATCCCGATGATACAGCTCCGCTCCTAACGACGAAGATGCACCCCCGCTCATCATCCCGATGATACAGCTCCGCTCCTAACGACGAAGATGCAGCTCTGATCATCATCACGATGATGCAGCTCCGATCTCCTTTCCGATGAGGCAGCTCTGGTAGATGCAGTGAAGAAAAGTTGCAGCTGAACTTAAAGAATGATCCCATGGTCAGTGGACCAACCAGAAGCTGTTTGATTGCAGCCAAAATCTAAAATGACGATGCTCCCATAACCTACTACACTGGAAGCACGGTTCACAAAGTTCATCCCCCAACAGCCCAAAAGTTCTGCTATAGAGAAGCACGAGTTTCGGAGCAGTATGAACATCGACACACCTAGGCTCAGAAGTCACCAGAAAACCTAAACGCAGATGCACTAAAGCCATGAAAGGACATCAATGTGTAAAATCTTACAAAGGTGAAGCCATTGATGCTTGATCTTTGGCCCTTCTTCACTTGTAGACTTCACTTTTGTAGCTCTTTTCACTTCTTTTCGGATGATTCACCTGATAAAACAAAAATAAGAGAAAACAAACGTAATATATAATAATTTGCAAGAATATAAGAAATTACTAGTATGGAATTGACACTAAATATGTGTGAAATATGCACTTATCAAATTCCCCCACACTTGGCTTTTGCTAGTCCTCGAGCAAACTATCTAACCAAACTAAATACCATAACTCCATTTCGTTGAGGACATAGTTGCACTTAGCATATGCAATAAGCCTTTAAGCCCCTAGGTGTCACTAGTGGACGAGTTATAGTCTCGTAGAGGTATACCCACAAAACCTTCTCCAACTTCAAAGCATTCCAGCGTCCCAAGCATCCAAAGAGCTAAACCTATTGTCAAGAAGTCATAAATACAAGAGAAAATTAACATGTAAAATGCGATTAATCGAAGAAAGTGTGACCGGTCAACCTATGCCATAATGAGAGAATGCATGTTTGAGAGCGACCAATAAGCATTTCGCCTCGACTTCTGCCTGACTTAAAAGGGTTTTATGATAATTTCACTCAAAAGACCGATTTTCTAGTCTCACACATGTGTACAGGCGGGAATTAAGAGAGAAATCCTACACACGTTGAATGGTAGGAAGGAAACCTTCCGAATTATTTCTGGAGACTCCACAAAATCGTGGAAAATAAAAATAATTTTTCTAATGATCTCTTAGAAAGGAAATCAACCATATACAAGGATGGGAGTACTCACTCACCTTCACATCCGATCGGCAGTAATGATAGCACCACTCTCACAGCATCCAATAGAAACGTCTTCTTGGTCTTCGGCTTCGGCTTCAACCGTTGATGATAAACTCTTGAACTTCGTAGAACTCTGACAATTTGTAACTCTTTCTCTTCAATTTCCTTGTTGCTTGAAACTTGCTTATAAATTTTTCTTCCTCATGGCCTTATTGATGAAATAACAACGTAACAACAAATTTTAAATGCAAACCTTTTTGTATTTTTTTTAAAGATTAACTCAATCACTCTACTTCATCCCAGCGGTGGTAACAACTTGATACGTTTTCCCCTCCAAATCACTTAGAGAAACATATTTTTAAAATAAAATAAAAACAGAAGGTAAAAAGGACTCAACGAGATATGGCGAAACTACCATGTTATTTCTAACACCTGAGATCTGTGCTTTTATGAATAGACTCTATTTAGATGCTTCCATCCACTCAGATTGGTTCCTCAACTCCTACAACCAAGATGCTTCCATCCACCTAGATTGGTTAGTACTATCCTTAATTGGCACAAATTTCCAGGTCTGGAGTTTAATAATGTAACTAAAGAGTTTCTCCCATACCCCCAACCTTAAATCTAACATTGTCCTCAATGTTCTAAAGATAAAATTAAAAGCATGAACAAGGAGAAACTGTTACCACTTGAAGCAAAGGAAATAAGGAAAGGTATTACCGTGTTGCATGAACATGGGTTACCTCCCAAGAAGTGCTAAGTTTAACGTCTTCAGCCAGACCAAGAAAGGATTAGTCACCTCATAAAATCATAAAGTAATAGCCGGAACATCTGTGGATCATCAAAACCAAATAAAGCTATCACAAATAAAAGGAATCTGAAACATGCTAAGAAAATAAACAAATAAAGCACACCCTTGTCTAGTTTCCTATTTAAGACAACTACATCTAGCTGTGGTTCGGGTTCAGGCTCTATGAAAAGGTCTAGATAAAATATTTTCATGGGCTGCACTTACTCATAAGTAAGATCCAAATTATCAGGTTGTAAAGTCTGGAAAAACTCAAATAAGAACTTATAAGCACATAATAATAACCTGAATAATTGAGGATCCTTAAAGTCAATCAGGTCTGACTCACACTGTTGACCACAATGAGAGTGGTGGTCATATTTAAGCAAATGTGTCGTTTTTAAAATCCTAAAGTACTTAGGTTTAGTCTCAAAACTTTATAACTGACACATTTCAAATTCAAACATTCCCACATTTGGAAGAAAAATATTTGGTGGGAAAACAAAATCAATCTGGATATCATAGCCTGGGTAAACCACATCAACCAGAGGATGGATTTCTAATAACTGAACTTCCTTATTGACATCACTAGGTTCAACAAAACGTGTATGAAGATAATCTTGCAAAATAGTTGAGGCACATATCTCAAGTCCCAAGTGGGGGATCTTTGTAAGAGCTAAAGGTAAGGCACACGGAGAATGATAATCACCCCCAAACTTAGAGTTTTGGGTATCTCTAGATAGACTAGCTACAATTTCCTTAATTTCTAGATTGTCGGAATCCTGAAAATAGTCAATTGCTTTTTCTAGGTTATACTCAGGTGATGCATCCTCACACATATTTAAAAGATCTACGAGTTCATCTTCTTCGTCTAAGACTATTGTTTCTAAATCATTAGACTTTAAAATAGTATTCTAAGAATAAACTCGTTCCTCTAAACCATTATCGGCTTCGTAATCAAAAGAAAATACTACATCGTCTAAAATATTATCTCTAGTCAAATCCTCGTCCTTTTGAATAGGTGAATAATTATTAAAATTATTTAGATCTGTACCAGAAATAAGATTATTTTCATAAAGCTCAATTGGAGTAACAAATTCCTGATCACTTTGCCTACATATATCAAATTCCTCATTAGCATTTGAACCTCGTCTAAACAAGTAGTGTTACCAATTCTTACCTCGTCATCTTGATTATGTAAATAACTATCCTCATTTTCAAGGGTAATATCGGAAACATTGTATTGGCAATTAAGGTTATTTTGAGCAATTCTTTTTTGTGCCTCTAACTCAAGTCTACGTGTCGACTCAGCTTGTAATGACCCGTCCCTCCACCGATACTGTCCCCACTTAGCCATTGCGGTTATCCGGCAGTGTGGGGTTTTCAACGGGCATCGCTGCGGTTATCCAGCAACAACTTCCCGGGAGGTCACCCATCCCTGGATTGCTCCCGCCCGAGCACGCTTAACTGCAGAGTTTTCTGCCAACTCTGAAGCCAATTATGCTGAAAAGGCCTCGGTGTTAGGAAAAGACAAATCATTACTTATATTCCATTCGGCCAACCACTGCCGAATATC
>JAJJMB010003897.1:4446-84957 GCA_023531105.1 Papaver atlanticum | reverse complement strand
GCCAACTCTGAAGCCAATTGTGCTGAAAAGGCCTCGGTGTTAGGAAAGGACAAATCATTACTTATATTCCATTCGGCCAACCACTGCCGAATATCAGGGTATTACACAGCTATCCTCTCGAGGGTCTCTTCTAAGAAAAGTTCCTTAATGCTGGATCTAAGTTTTCATTCAACCTCTTGAGGGTATCTTCTAAAGAAGGTTCACTCATTGTTACAGTTCTTTCGTCTATAAATAAGTCATTTGTCTCAGCTGACTTATATGTCGACTCATGTAACTTACGCGTTGACTCAAGTATCTTACGTGTCGATTCTAGTTGAAGAGAAGTATAAGAATTTTTCTCGTATGACCGGTATGCATGTGGATAATAATTGGGCTCACCATGGTATGACCCATATCCTTCGAAAGGATGGCGTTCCCAACCACTATTCACACTATGGTCATAAAAGGAATAATGTCCATGTTGCTTAGTCGGATATTCATTGTATTGGCTATTATAATACCAATTCGACATTCTATTGTGCACGTGAAAATCCAAGGTTAACTAAAATGGGTAAGCTCAGGTTACCACAGCAAAATATACCTACAGTCAAAGACTGTCAAAGGTACAAGGATGAGGTTCGTGGACTTTCAGCTGGTAACTCCCATAAGGCCCAAGGCATGGGTTCAACTTACTAATCCACGAGTTTTCCTAAACTCGGTAGTCTGACGATGCAATTGGTATGTGCACCTTTTTTTTCTCTTATGATAGAATACTAAAAAATAAACAAACAATATATAAAGTCCAAAAATAAAGAAAATAAAAACTAACAAAAATAAATAAAAATCTTGGATTTTCTGTACTTTACTAGGCAAGTCTAACTTTCCACTTTTAGCTTCAAGCAAAACCAGCACACCAAAAACAAAAATACCCAAAGTAAAATCTAACAAAATAAATAAAATAAAATAAATAAACCTAAAAAAAAATAATCTAAAACATAACCTAAAACACAAGTCCACGTCGGCGGCGCCAAAAATTGATGTGATGTAGAAGTGGTGAATAAGGTTGTCGTTCACTCGGACTCGTAAAGGTTTGATTTAAGACTTAAAAATAAAAATAAAAGAAATATATACAAAGGTTTGTCACAATATCAAGAGATACTAGGACTTCGGATTCAACCATTAATCACATTCAATTGGTTCATATAATGGCTCACAACAATTCTAGTTCTTTTTATGGACTCTATTTCTTTTCCAAGGTAGATTCCAAAATATAAGATGTAATTCACAAGCATGGTATATCAAAAGCTCTTACGTATAAGAATACACCATCAAACGAAATCACAACTAATCAATGAAAATCATAAATCAATTGAATCAAGTGCAAAAAGTCATAAAGAATCAAATATAGTTACCAAAAAATTGTGAAATAAGGCTTCCTCCGTCATCCCAGTGTTGGGGTTTAACTCCTCATGTTGGAAACACACTCAAAATTGATATTCATTGCTCAAAAAGCGTTTACAAGAGGTGAAAAATAATAAAGCAGTGAAATTGTAACTGATATAAGTGTTACAAAGTCACTGTTACAGGAAACGATAAATCGTATGTGTAGCAGGATAAATGACTGTCTATATGTGTCTGTTCTTCGTGTTCTTGAGAATAACACCTCTCATCTGTCGTCTGCAACTCTTATTTTTCCTCTTCACTTGCTGCTGCAACTCCACCTGCAGCGTGATTCTCTGCCTCTGCTCCACCCCCCAACTCTCGACATATCCCCCAGGGACTCGAAACACCTTTTTATATACCCACAAGCCGATTAAAACTCTCTAAAATCTTTCCCAATACTTTTCTTGCTCTTCACGGCCAAGTCACGGGATTATTTCCTGCTCATCTCTTCTACACGTCTATGGTCACTGTGAGTTGTTCAAACTGTCCCAAGATATAAAAGAATCGAATCAGAGAAGATATCCTCCACCTAATTTCCATATTAAGCTTCCAAACCATCTCGAGATAACTCTTATACCTCTGTTTTACATGAATCTCCTATATCTTCATTTTTTTAACGATTTCAAAGAACTTACCAATCCTGTTTTGTTGAACATGATCTTTCCAAACAATTCCCGATAAAATTCCGACCAAATCTCCTTTTGATTCTTGCCTGAAATTCCCGTGAGTATATCTCTTTGTTTCGCTTCAAACCAATAATTGGTCCCTGTTTAATCGAACAAAACACCTATGCTATCCCTGTTTAGTGTATTCAAATCCAACCCAATGGATATATGCAATTGAATCTCTTTCAAAAACTGCCCAAAAATCAAACCCTAAATTCTGTTCGTGAAACACTTTTTCCCGCCTTTTTCTGAAATTCAAAATGAAGAGGATGAGCGCCCCTTATCCAGACTAGGGGTGTGAATAGCATGTGGTTACCCCTTATCATCTAGGTTCCCTTATCCATTTGAGGGGTGTAAATAACCAAACTTGGGTGCCTTTATAACTTTCTTCGAGTGCCTTTAACACTTTTCTGGGGTGCCTTTAGTAATTTTCTCCCCGGGTCCAAATGCCAATTTTCGAGCCAATTTCTCTGCAAAAGCTTATTTTTCCAAAAACACCTGCAAAAACATAAAATGATCAAATAACTAGAAAATCGAGCACTAACAATACATATAATTGAGACCAAAATAGGCACATAAATGCGTCTATCAATGGATAGTGACACTTTTGGGGTTATAACTCACGACCCGATTAAATAATAATAATAATAAGATTTCAGGTGAATTTCATCGGCTATGGTTAAAAACTGAAACAAGCCTCTTTCTATAGCTTCTGGCCCCACCAAAAAATACTTAGACCAATAGGAATTTTTTGTTTTTTCATACCAGCAATCCTCCGTATCTTCGACCCCAGACGCGTTTGCCCTGTTTAATATTGAATTTTCCAGAATCAATTTCGTAAAAAAAAAATCGTCTTCTCTCTTTATCGCTGCCAGAACCCTAATTTTCTTCTTTGGATTTCTTCTGCCTCTCTTCTCCCAGGTTCTTTTCTACAATTACATCTTCGATCTTCGGTGGTTCGTTTATTTCTTCAATTCTGTAAGTCTACATTCAATATTTTTTTTAATTATCTCAATTTCAATCCTGCCGATTTTGATATTGATCGTTGTCTCTGTTGTAGGTTTATTGCACGATTAAAAAAATATATAGTAGCAGCGCATGCAGACGAAGAAAGAACAAGAGATGATAGCATAGTTGAGATCGATAAGAATAAAAGAGAAAAAAATTAACGTAGGAATAGAATGAAAGGTATGAAACCTCTACAATTTTCCATTCCAGATGATAAGTGTTATCTTACTATGCTATCTGTTTCATGGAATATATGTGTGACCTAACTCTTGCTTTGATAGCCCTGCAGCAGCAAACATACTGTTGTGTTATAATTATGAAACACTTCCCTAGTCATATACATTGAAGTGGAGAAAATAAGGTTATTTACATACACATTGCAGGTCAGTGCACAAGATCTCTAATTTTGTAATTCTATAAATTTATTGGGAGAATCCCTTCGTCTTTCCAGAAAGTCCAAATATGCACTCTCAATTTTCTTAATAGATAAATCAATATACATTATAATTTGCGAAAGCTTCGGTAAGTAGAACATTCATATTTTTGATGTTCGCAGGGTACACTTGATATGTGCAAGAAATAACCAGGAAAATCTATGACAAAGCTCAGTTCAAAAATAATTTTGAATTCAAGAATGAACTCACAGTGGTAGATAAACCCTGTATTTCCAATTTATGTAAGTTGAATTCATACTTTTGGCCAGTTCTTTTCATGTTATTACTGACTGAATGGGTCATATAATTGCATTGGAATTTGCTTCTTAGTCTAGCAGACGGGTGTTATTTTTCGCCATGAATGCTCAAGCAACTGTGTTGATTACATTACATTGTTACGGTTTTTTAAGTTTCGGACTCTTCATTCTGGCAAGTACATGCATTGAATTCATAATGGAGGAGAATGTTGAAGCATTCCTTCAAAAGAAAGATAAGGATGTCGTAACTATTGAACCTGGTAAGAACTGGATATGCTACTATTGATGTAGAGATATATGCATGTCCAAGTTTATTACCTTAGCTTTTGCAGGTACTATTTGATCTTCTATTTTTTATCCTATGGAATTTCAAATTCTTTGCTGTATTTGTCGGTTAACACTTCATTTTTATTTTTATGTTAGGATACACCAAGTTAACAACCTACGCTATTTCGATCTTGATACTATTGGTGATCGATGGTTGTACTTAAAAAAAATCTTGATTTACTATTTAGAGTGTGAGTTGCAGAAAGTGAGTCAGAGGGAACTTTGACATGCTGGTGGTCCTATTTTGCTTGCTTGCAGATGCTCATGAAAGAACATCAACTTTGTCGGCCATACATATAAGAAATTTGGATTTGTTAATGATCATCATGTATCTGGATTTGGTAAGCACTATCAAACCATTTCCGGCTCTTATGCATGTACGCTTTCATTGATAAAAAGATGCTTAGGTTTGACTCATTCTATATATCTTTAGTTAGGTAAAGTCTGTGTTACTAAATATTTGGGAATGGTTAAAAATATGTGGAGCTCGTGGTGAAAAGAATTAAAAGAAAACACCTATGGCCAAAGGGTGAAGAGCACAAAAGTGTATGAGATATATGATTTGCATTGTTACCTAACTTTGATAATTATGGAACCTTTGTCTGCAAATTTTAGGGATATGGGTGCACATTCATATTCTTATGTTTCAAGGTTATAGTTGTAGCACCATATTTTCCTATTACAACAGTGATTAGCCAGTTTGGTCATACCAAAGAAACATGAGTTTTGATAAATTGCATCAGAAAACTATCTCATAATTCTAATCAATCTTTTATCACAGGGTTCTCATTATCTTTGTGTAATGTACATAACTCCTCATACCATCATTCACCGTCTTGGCTCAATTGGTAGAGCGTGTGGCATTCTGCCCCGAGGATGTGGGTTCGACTCCGACGGACAGAAACCAACATGAAAGAATAATCATTATCACCAATACCAATTTTAGGATTACAATGAATTCTTATCATGTTAGATTTTATTATTTTTAATTAATTTTATTTTTTCTTGTTTTTAATTTTATTGACCACTTTTATAATTACAACATAAGGAGATTATTCCCAAAACCCTTGGAAAAAAGAGAGACAACAAAGTGGTGGTCGCTCTATCTGACAACGAGGCACAAGGGAAATAAAAAAGAAAAATTTGATTTGATTATTTTTAGATTTGATTACCTATAGTTGATTCCATTATTCATTTGATTGATGGTTTTGATTATTTAAAATTAAATAATATTATTAATTTTAGCATTTTTGTTATTTTAATTACCTATTTTTTTGCAATTATTTATTTTACAAGATATCTAGGCCCGTGCCCGTGCAGAGCATGCGCGCAACAACTAGTTTAAATAAGTTTCCCTTCACGAAAAAATTAAGGGGAAATTGAAAAAGTGCTCATGTGGGGAAATGTATTTAATAAAATGTCCACATTTTTTTTCATAATTTATTTAATGCCCATGTCGTTACGATTTCCATCCGGACCTATTGTTTGTACCCATTAAAATGGTGCACGTGCAGTCCGCACAAGCTGTTCAATAATTATGAAATATGGATTATCATAGAAATCCATATTGCTTATCAAAGAAGCTCAGTGGTTTATTTTAGAAACCCGTTGGTTTACTAAAGAAACCCTTTTGGCTTATTTTGGAAGCCCCGTTTGGTTTATTAAAGAAACTCATTTGGCTTATTTTGGAAGCCTGGTCTGGTTTATTAAAGAAACCCGTATGACTTATTTTGGAAGCCCCTGGTTTACTAAAGAAACCCATTTGGCTTATTTTGGAAGCCAGGTCTGGTTTATTAAAGAAACTCATTTGGCTTATTTTGGAATCCAGCTCTGGTTTATTAAAGAAACCCGTATGGCTTATTTTGGAAGCCAGGTCTCGTTTATTAAAGAAACCCATTTGGCTTATTTTGGAAGCCAGGTATGGTTTATTAAAGAAACTCATTTGGCTTATTTTGGAAGCCAGGTCTGGCTTATTAAAGAAACCCGTTTGGCTTATTTTGGAAGCCCCATCTAGTTTATTAGAGAAACTCATTCCGCTTATTTGGAAGCCCGTCGAATTTATTATGGAAACTCATTTTTTCTTATTATAGTAGCCCAAAGGTCCATGGGTAATAAGATCCTAACATAAAGAGGATAAGATTTCCATGGGATATATCTTAGATAATTATTAATATTATTTAGGATAATTGTAAGATCCTAACAGGAAGAGGATAATTATCTTAGGAAGTTATAATTATTATTCAAGATAATTGTAAAATCCTAACAGAAAGAGGATAATTATCTTAAGTGGTTATAATTATTATTCAAGATAATAATTATTTAAGATAAATAATAAGGATTATGATAAGTATTAGGGAGAATAACAAATTTTATCATGAATCTGGTTGTTATTTGGGATTTATACAGGTAAGGAAAGTTATTAAGATAACTATGAAACCCTAAAGCTAGGCCTACTTTCTGCATATAAATAGAGGCTAAATCCTAACTCAAAAGGTACAGATTTTCTAACCCTATTCCACACAAAACACCTACTGAGAAACTCTCTCTGACGTTAGCATCGGAGTATCCTTGCAGGTACCCCACCATTCAATATCAATCACATCAGCAATTTCTTGTGGAGCTGAATCAATAGTTGGAGATCAATCAATCAACATCAATCACAATTTCATCAGCATCTTTGGTGGAATCAAATCAACGACGGAGATTTAATCCATTTACACGCATCTCGAAGAGTGTTGGGGTGAATATTTTTGCACAAACATCTTTTGCGCTGACTAAGGGGACGTGATTAACAATCTCGCCCTCTATCACCGAGAGAAACCCAACTCCAATGGCAAAATTCTCAATATTACGAAGATGATCTAAACCCTTGAAAAACAGTTTGGGAAGAATCAATTTGACGTGGAAGTCAAGTTCAGCTCGCCAACACTCGTTCGACTAGCAACAGAAGAAAGGAAGATCAAGGTGTGGCAACTGCGTATGCTAAGAGCTCGAAAAAACTTATAACGTCAACTAATCTCGGACGAAGCATCTTGGGAATACACCATCTCAGGTCAGCACGCATATATCACTTGGGAGCAATAACCTCGTAGCAATCCAGTTTACCTGCATCAGGAAAACCCAGTCCGACCTAGCCAGCAAAAATTGAATTATTTTACTCGTTACAAGTCAACAAATTTGACGAAAGATATGCGATTTCTGTGACTAAAGAAGAGTCTCAAGGAGAACCGGGCCTCAAATTAATGTTTGATGAAGAGCACGAGGGTCTCAAGTCCGGTACTCTGTCTACAAGTTCAATGCTTGTGAGTGAAAAGCAAGGGCTCCTCCTCGGAAAATCTATGCTCACTTTTATCGGTTCTAGGAAAGTGGGAGAATAAGTTCATGGAGGAGACACGAATTATACCAAAGTTGCGGCAGAGAACTGTGCCAAAATAGAGTTGTCAATAACAAGGAAAATTCAAGTCACAGTACTACTCAGGAGACTCCAGATCGAGTCATATGATTAAACATCAGAAGTCTACCAACATGAGGAGTAGAGATTCGAATTCCTGGTTTCTGACTTCAAATGCAGGCAGTAGTCGATTTCATACGGCGAAGCAAGCTAAGTGCGTACAATTGTCTTAAGACCTCTATTGAAGGGCAAAACAAGGGGATGCCAGCCTACACAAAAGCTTCAAAAGAGGCTGCATTCCACAAACTGTGCCAACGAGATCGAGGCAGACTTGCTACAAACGAAAACTGGCTAACTTCAAGTGCGCAACTCCAATCACATATTCAATCCATAGTGCTTATGGCATGTGAAGTTCACTCCGCAACATCTCAAAGTTCTTCTGTCATGGATGCACGTCATAGAACAGTGTAGCTATGGAAGCAGATCACACTACGAGAGGCAGGCTGTTGTTTTACATTCGAAAATGGCGAATTACAACCTCGTATCACCAAATCCACATACATCAGTATACTAGTACTCTCAGCCGCATGATGGAGATTAATGCAAGTTAATATCCGAACCAAAAGCGCCCACAAGGAGTCACGAAAGAAGTAATTAACACCTTAATAGTTCGGCGGGTTGTACGACGGGAACTGCATACAGGAGACAGGACCGTGCAACTCTTCACAACTTGTTCGCAGGGAAACAAAAGGTCCCAAGCAAATCTGAGATCTCTCTGATACAAGACACTATCCTAGCAAGGCCCAACAACAACTCCAACCTGTATACTTTTGTATACATCATTGGATCTGAATGCACCTGTACACTCTACGAGACGCAGTTCAAAGCACGCCTCATTCCACAGCAGCTCAAGCTTTGCTGTTAAGGGAATGTGTATTGCAGAACAACATGCTCAATTTTCGCTGCCAGAGTTTGGTACCGCAGACAGTGCTTACAATCTCCTTGGAGCAAAATCAGCATACAACACTTCATCGAGGGCCTTGTTCCGACATCGCCTTAGTCTAAAACTCTAAATGACTAATTGCAGCCAGAGAAATTAGTTTAGATGACTAATCACCACCAAAGAGATTTGTCTAACGACTACTTGCTGTTGAAGAAGTAAACTGGATGATTACTTTCTGCCGAAGAGTAACCGACTAATTGCTACCACCAGAAGCCAAGCCTTTCCAGCCAACCGTAAAATTAACCTCAAAAAGAAAAGTAAAGGAGCAACCACTTATTTATGTTACGAATAGAAGATTTCGTCAAGAAGCTAGTAGTGAGCCTCGAGCAAAAGAAATATATATTTCAATAAAAGCTGGAGAGAAAGCTGCGAAAGGAAAACTTTTAAAAGAGTTGGAACGTACAAAAAAAAAATGCGAGGACTGAGAGACCAACAAGCGAGTTACATACCGTTATAGACATAGTAGGTCCATTTCTCAATGCACTTACGGGCGTCTTTGGCAAGAAGGGATTGGATATTGTAAGTTCATTTCCCGATGCCCCTAGGGGCGTCTTTGGCAATATCTCTACATATAATTGGGAAAGTGTCGCCTAAAATGCAATCAAAATCGACATATTTCAGGAAGGTTGAGCAAAAGGAGGCGTCCTTTTCAATGTCACTGCAAATAATGGGAGCGGCTAGGATTGAAGAAACGACCAACGCCCGGGGGTATAAGTTCTCATGAACTGTTATACAATAAATCGAGTTTATGGTAATAATTAAAAACAGTTTTTGCATATGTTTATCAAAGAAATACTTGCGATATCTTTTCTAACAAAGAGAAAGACGGACGAAGTATTCTGGAATAATAATAGAGTATTCCGAAAAGTGTATATATAGAGATAATGGAATATATGGATCATCATCTCTACGAAAACAACAATTGCATTGCAATGGAGTTCGTACCTTCCCTGTATGACTTGGGATGTAGGAAGCAACTGCTCGCTAAGGCACATTAAAGGTTCTGCGAGAATCATTTCGGAGGAAGAAGTCTGACGCATATAGGTTTTTATCTCAAAGATACTTTTGTCCTTATGCAAAGTAACGCAAAAAAGTATACAAGAATCGTTGTTAGCTACATGGCCTCATATGAAGAGTCCAGCTGGAAAGCGACGTCGAGCTATGAGTCAGTGACCATTCCAGCAACTGGGGATAGGATTGGACATTGTAGGTCCATTTCCCGCTGCACCTGGGCGCCTACTCCTGCTAGCTGCAATTGACTACATCATCAAATTGGTCGAAAAATAGGAGACATCATTTCCAATATCATTGCAAGTTATGGGGGCGGCTAGGGATGAAGGAAAGACCACGCCAGGGGAGGTTTGTCCTTACCGATTTTTATAATATAAACTTCGTTTATAATCGGAATTGAGAACATTTTTTTTGTATGTATTTATTAATGAAATACTTGCAAAAAAATTCTAATAAAGATAAAGACAAAATATTTCTATAAAAAGTACTTCAAGAATAAGAAGAAAATATTGTAATAAAAGTTGGAGAGAAAGGAGCAAAATAAAAATGTTTCCAAAAGAGATGGAACAAAAGGAGCAAACGCAAAGCGTTTGGTAAAGGAGCTGGAGCGAAAGAAATGAAATGCATCACAACAAGCTAGATTTAGTCAGCCTGTAGACCAGAAATTGTCATACGTTCATTATTCGTAGACACAAGGGTGTCGAGACGCACCTGCATTGTGTGGTTCGAGAGATATGAAAGCAATTGCTTGCGGAGCCACATAAAGGATGTTGTAAGAGTCATTCTGGAGGCAGGATCTATCATATAAACTTTTATCTAAAGGATACTTCTGGCCTTATGTACAGAATGATGCGAATGAATGCGCAAAGAAATGCATGGTGTGTCAGCTACATGGCCCTCTAATAAAGAGACCGGAAAATTGTTACATCCAATCATGAACCTGTGGCAGTTCTGCAATTGAAATTAGATATTATTGATCCATATCTTGCTGCACCCGGGGGCGTCAGATACTTGTTAGCTACAACTTACCAAATCAGCAAATGAGAAGAAGCAGTAGCTTTGTAGTTCGATTCTAAAAAAATCAAATATTCAGGAGAACGAGAAGCACACACCCAGTACAGGTACAACCAAGCTCAGGAGAACGAGAAGCACAAACCCAGTACAGGAACAACCAAGCTCGGTGAAGTTCATTTCTCGTTTACCCAAAGGTGCCAAATACTTATTAGCTGCAACGGACTACTTGTTAGCTGCAACGGATTATTTTAACATGGAGGCAGTACACGTCTGCAAAGTGGCTTTATGGTTATGCCCAAACCCTGTATCAGTCAATTCCCAACATTTCATCATCGGAGTCAATATGGATTCAATAATCCAAATACTATAGTGATTTACGTTGCACTAGATTGACTCATTATTTTCTCTAAAACATATTTCCTTCCAAATATATTAGAGAGTATAAAAGATGCAATCAATTACATTCTCATCTCTGAGGTTCCACATGATATCCATTTGCATGGGTTTCTTTGGAATTTAACAAGGTGTGACTATCTCTCGGTACATGTAGAGATTTTGTGACGTCTTTGTTCTATCTTGAAAAAAAAAAATGAGCAGTGCTTCACTCGATGATCCAATCCTCGTAGTCACATTATAAGGAAATAGTTCAATAACTAGTTTATATTCTGTTAGAGCACTTCTCGGTTAAACTCGCAAGCGTTGCTATCTCAAGCTTGTTTGTCAAGTTTAATTGATAAAAACTATATACTTGGTTTCTAGCCTACTTATAACTATGTCTCGGATTAGGATAGAAGTGTGTAGTTGAGCTTTAGACTTCACGGCGTTCACCAATTGCAGAAGAAGATCTACTGAAGAGCTTGGAGGAACTTCATTAAAAAAAGGTATCTGGAGACTAAAACTTATCTACCACTCAGAAGTCTATTCTATTCTATCTTCCAATGAGACTAAGTCGTATAGCTATATAGACTTTTACATTATACACATTTGATATTTCGAGCCGAGTTTATCTTGCTTATCTATTTCTCGAAATATGTGTTGGAAGCTTTTAGCTTTAGCTAAGTTCATCGTATTCTTGACGAGTTTAGTTGGAGAAAATTTATTTGTTGGAAACTAAATATTAAGTCAAAGACGATCATGTGAAAATTACCTTGAACATCTAGTATGATTTGTGCGAGACAATCATTTGATGTTAACTTGGGAAGTTTCGTATTGATCAATTAATCACTTGAAAATTACTTGAAGCTAGTGGTATGTGTAAGATTACCATTGTTGTCTTCCAAGGATGTTTCAATGATTAAGTGAGAGCTTTAGAACGACTACCATGTCTGGATATAATACAGGTTGTATACTTTGTATGCTAACTGTGTAAGTCTAGTTTAGGTCCGGAACTATTGTTTGCGAACTGGTTTAACTGTGAAAAGGTCCGGAGCTGTTATTCACGCACCCTGTTTGCGAACGGCTAGACAATGCCAAGTCCATAAATTCTGTTCGCATACGCTGTTTGCGAACACAGTGGTCAGGTTCTAAAATCGACAAGTATGGATTTTCGTACTCATGAACTCATGTTCGTTTGCGAACTCAGTTTGCGAACCAAATTCCCTGGAACTTTAATGTAATAAGGTATGTGAACTAGTTTTGCAAACGGTGGCATTATGTTCATGAATTGGTTATTGTATAAGTACTTTGTACAATTACAAATCAAACCGATTTTGTTTCAAATGGTTCATATATATATTTTTATGAGATGATGAACATTTGAACAACTCTCTTGAAACACATTTAGATTCATTTGATTATCTATCATGATTGATTGATCATCATATTTGATCTAGAAGTGTTAGATAAATATGGTTAAGTTATAAGTGTTAATATGGCTAACTTGTTAACTATTATTGAGCCAACAAGGTATACACGTTTGGGTATGGTTCATCCATATCTAAATATGGGTATATTTCATTTGTGTGTATCAAGCTAATACCATCTAACGGTGGAGATTAATTGCTTAATTACTAATCAGACTTAGCTTGAATCTTAAATCAGGAGTTCATCTAACGGTGAATATCAATTGCTTTGTTACTAAGCTATCTTAGCTTTGATTATAAGCAACCCTGATTTGAAAGACCATATAAGGGAGAACTCTAGCATCTGGGAAACCTAATCCCGACACTTCCGTGTGTCCTAGTTGCAAACTAGACTCGATTCTCCATTAACCTAGGGTTTTCCAAAATAATTATTAGGTTAACGACTTGAAGACTTCATTTGGGATTCGTGAAGCCAGATCCAACTATTTTATCTGTAGTTGCATATTATGATCTTACTTGTTATATCGTATTGAGTTTTATCTTCTCTAAGATTTACTCGATATTTATCTCCTATAGGTAAGATATAAAAAGTAATCACAACAGTTCTTCGTCTCAGACTCTTGTGATTCCGTAATAACTTTTTCTGTTAATCAATTGGGTTATTGTGAGGTGACTAATATTTCTAGGTTGCTCTTCGGGAGTATAAGTCCGGGGTATTAGTTGAGTTTTCTGTTCACCTTGATTTATCTTAAGACAGAAACAAAACCAAGAATATACTTATTTGTGGGAGACAGATTTGTTTATAAGTCTTCGATTTTGGGTCGTAGCAACTCTTAGTTGTGGGTGAGATCAGCTAAGGGAATGACGTGCGCAGAGTCTTGTTGGGATTCAAGAGGTGTAAGGAACGCGACTGTACCTTAATCGGTGTGAGACTTGGTTAGGGCTCAACTACATTCCAGTCCGAAGTTAACTTGTAGTAGGATAGGGTCTGTAGCGGCATAATACAGTATGGATTTCAAATTTGGACTAGGTCCCGGGGTTTTTCTGTATTTGCGGTTTCCTCGTTAACAAAATTTCTGGTGTCTATGTTATTTGTTTTCGCATTATATTTGTTTATATAATTGAAATATCACAGGTTGTGTGTAGTTCAACCACAGTTGATATATCCGAACTTGTTTGTTGGATAAAATTTGATTGACACTTGGGCATTGGTCTTTGGTACTGATGTGATTTCAACTTTGTTGTAGTAAAAGGTTCGTTGAGACTTGTGAAGATTCGAGTTTTTAAATTTAATAAAAATATACAATAATATTACAATTGGTGCAAGAGGTACTGGGACTAAGGATTTAGCCAATCTTCATAACATAAGGTTCACTTATTTATTCTCAACAATTTTAGCTCATGAAATATAAACATGGACTCTATTTTTGCCAAGGTAGATTCTCAAAACATTGATTGTAAATGTTAAGCATGGGACATCAAATCACCTAAGCTAAGCATGACCCATCTAATCAAATGACAACCAATTTAATCAAATCATATTTCAATTAATTTTAGTGCAAAAGTCATAAAAAAGAATAAAACAAATTTACCCATGTATGAAGTTCGGCCTCCTCCGTCGTCCCAGTGTTGGGGTTTAGCTCCTCATATTATAGACACTCTCAAAATATTTTTTATTTGCTCAAAAATTGTTTACAATGGTGAAAACGGAGAAAATAGTGAAAAACAGTAATTTGCGACGCACAAAAATCGTCACAAAATGAACGATCCAAGAGAAGTGTTGTAGACTCTTTTCCGCGGTCGCTGGAAAGGAGTTGGGAACTGTCGCATTTAAGCGACAGTTTTCAACGACTTTCCTTTACAGGCTTTTGTTCTTCGTGTTCTTCAGTTCTGCAGCAGCAGCAGAACCCGAGTTTCTGCAACTCGTGATTTCTTCTTCTCTGGCTCTCCTAAGCTCCCCAAACTCTCGACACCCCCCTTCTATGTGATCCTAGGAACCTATTTATACATCATTTCGACATTAAATCTCCTCCATTAACTAAAAATAATCTTCTTTTACTCGGGTATATTTTTTTCCATTTTTATCATTGATTTTGATTTTCACGCATCTGAAGCTGTATTTCTTTCCTTCTATACCTTCATCACGCTCCAGGATATCGATTAAGTCTTCCAAGCACGTGTACACGTTTAAATTTCTCACAACTCGTGCAAGCTCATGTTTTTCCTCCAACTCCCTGTTTGGATTAAACCAAGTTAACAAGCCAAATTTGATCGATAAAATCACCCATACTAGCTCTCTATAGTCATATTACGTCTACCCACTAAGTTTAAGGGATTTAATCTCACTAAATCACGTCCAAACATCCGATCGAAATTCTGCAGTGAAAAGAAACGTTTTCCCGCCAAAATTCATTTTTTGAATTTGAGAAGAAGATGTCCTCCCCCTAATCCTGCACGGGTGTCCCTTTAGCACTTATCTTATGGGGTGCAAACAGTAATTTTTGGGCATAGATAGTAATTTTTCCGGGGTTCCTCCGACACATTTTTGGGGTGCTTCCGGTGCATTTCTGGGGTGCCTTTAGTACTCTATCCTGGGGTGTAAAACACCACTTTTCGATCCAATTTTGCCGCAAGAGCTTATTCCATAGAAAAGACTTAAAACAACTTTATTAGAAATAAAATGAGTCCTAGATAATGAAGTTATGGGTGAAAATGCGTCACACTTACGTGCTTATCAGGTACAGTCCAAATCATTCTCATATCAATCAGTCTCACGGATTTCTATCTAGTTGATTTACTGATTGGATTGAGAAAGAGATAAAGCTCTTTGATATATTTCTTGATTGAGTCTCACTTTTAAGTTGGTGCTCTCGTAATTATATTGGAGTTTAGTCCATACAGAGTGCCGAACGAATTATTGGGTGTGGTTGTTATACCCCCGCATTTTCATATTCCTTAAGCTGGTGGGAGGGAAACCACTATCTGTTAGACATTGAGTCTTGAGATATTAAATAAGTGGTGTGGCCTAATTAGTAACAAAAGTGAGATTCAACTCAAGTAGTTTAGAGTGAATATATGTTACGTTTCAGGGGGGATGATGTATTTTTCATCCGGATATATCTCAAGTGTTGTAGAGAATTTATGTCTCGTGGGAATGATGTACTTTTCATTCCATAGGCATAGATATTGGATCTAGTTCAAATAAATAGTCAATTGGCCAGGCAAAGTTCTTCTTGTCATTAAAGTTGATGTCTAAAGTATGACCTTCTCATGGAAATTGGTTGTTACTATGATAATCGGATGCATTGCTTATACCAATACCGGTAATAAGATTCATTCTGAACTCTTTGGTGAGAGTTAGAATTGCATCTTAGCTTCATCCCATATTCAGTTGATACCTGAACTTTGGTGTCATTCCTACCGGGAAAAAAAATACATCTTTGTCTTATGATATATATATGTCTCTTTTCATATGCTTTATATGAGTCGGTACGTCTAACCCTCATTACTTCGGGGTTCTTTCCATTTTTCAATTTTGCTACATTTAGCTTAATTTGAGAAATTATTTATCTCAACAGGCCAAGAGAATCTCACTACACATGTCAACCACTTACTTTAGGTTGAATAAAGATGGCTCTCTTGTTGTCATACTTCAACATATACTGGTTTGTTAGCACCATTTCTGACCCATATCACCTTTTGTGAGTTCTTCCACAAAAATTGGAATACATGTGATTTGCAACGTATCTTTTTAAACTACCGACTCTTTAATAGTCGAGCAAGTGGATTACATTCCACGGAACATTCAAATTTGGGAACAAAATATCAACTACGCAATAATGGTGCTCAAGTACTTCTAAACCCCAAATAAATACATTTGAATCGAGTTGGTACAACCAATTGAACAAAAGACACCATTCAACTATAGTCAATATCATATTCAAGAGAACAAAATAGCATTAAGACCAAAATTCTTAATGATCGAGATCAGCAATCATAATTTAAATTGACCGCTTATATGATGCAGACTTATCTTAAGATAAAAATAAACAAAACTAGGCATGTTCTAAAAACAAATAAATAAGCCTAGCAAGTATTCAATGTAAAAACCCACATTATAGTTACATACCTCAGACTTTGGTTCCCGTTATATATACACAAAACCAGAACGTCCTTGGTCGCGCGCAGCCCATGACCAAACCAGAACAGGATAACAACCGGAACATGATCGGTCCATGTTGGAACTGACTGAACCAGGATGGACTGGATCTAACCGGGGCGGACCGGACCGGTGGATTGGATCGAACCGGGTTGGATCGAAAAAATTCTTTCACAGATTTTCCTTTCTCCGCGGACAAAAAGTATCATCAGAGATTTTCCTTTATCCGCGAACAAATAATTTCCCTTGATTGGATCGGACATTCGAACGCGAACAAATTTTCCCTTTTCTCTTTTCCCATAGGATTACAACCAACCTAACTAGCCAGAAAATCCAGATCGACGAACCCCTGATTGAATGACCTAACGGAAGGGATCCCGAGATACTGATTGATGAGAACCCAAAAAAAAAAAAATTCTTTCTTTAGCGGCAGGGAAAAGCTCGTGCTTGATAATGTTGCGATGCCAACTCCTCAACAAGACCTGTTTCTTTATTTATATCAGTTCCCTTATTTACGTTATGCTATAATTAGCTTGAGTTAGTTTCTTTAGATTGAACAGTTTCCTTAACTTAGTATTTGCTTGATATACAAGCTAGGTTAGCTAAAAATACTGGTGCTCGACCCTGTAAGAGGCACACAATCAATATAATTCTTATTTTTAATTTGTTTTGCTATTCTTCGAGGTGGCTGACCCCAAATCAAAAAGGTTATTTCTTAATTATTTCTTAAGTTTGTGCTCTTCATTAGTTGTTTAGGTTTAGAACCGTAACATCTGTCATCAGAGCAGGTTCGGTTATTCTCAAATCCAGCAACAAAAAATTCTCTTCGATTTCGTTATTCATCATGACAATCGCTGAGGAGGTTAATAAGATCACCACCATGATGACCACTCTAAACACGATGGTTACTAAGTTTATGGAGGTTATTGCTGATAATCATGAAGAAGATGAGACATCTAAAGCAGCTACTATGGATGTTTTGCTTACTAAGCTACATAATTCAAGTAACGAAAATATGACTACGTTGATGGAAGCTTATAAGAAGGACATGGCTGCACTGATGTAAGAAAATAAGCAAGACATAACTACGCTTGCTGATACTATTGCCAGAAATATGGCATCAATTCTCTTGGCGCGTTTTCCTCTCAATACCGCTCCACCTGGTTTCAATGGTTCTATTGGCAACAATGGTGCGAATGGCAACAACAGTGGTTTTAACTCTTCAGAAAATACTCTTCGAGCAGCACCTATGAACATGAAATTTCCTAACTTTGATGGTGCAGATCCAGCAAGATGGATTTTTCAAGCTGATCAATACTTCAGTCTGCATAATACAGGTGAAGCTTATAAAATATCAATCGCTACTGCTCACTTTAAAGGTGAAGCTAATGCTTGGTATAGATGGGTTCAAGGCAGGGTAACATACCCTACTTGGCTGCACTTTTTTCCCCTTATTCGTGATCATTTTGCGGATAAAAAGTTTGTCAATCCACGTATGGCCCTATCTATAATATCTCAAAACGGATCAGTACGTGACCACATTGCAGAATTTGAGCAAATTTTGAACTTTGTCATTGATTTACCTGAACATCATATTATTGATCTCTTTATACGATCGTTAAAATCTGAAATACGATATGTTGTTGAAGTGCTTGAACCTCCAAATTTATCTATAGCTTTCAAAAAAGCTATTAAACAGGAGGAAGTGTTGTTGTCAACTTATTATTTCTCCAAGACGTTTGCTCGTCCAAATTCTTTCAGACAAGTACTTAATTCAACTGGTGCGCAGAATAAGAGAAGTATTTTTCCTCCAGGAGCTAAAAGACTATCATTAGAAGAACAAAGAGAAAGAAGGGGTAAAGGTCTATGCTTCAATTGCAATAAGTGCTACATACTAGGTCATCTATGTGTCAAGCCTAGACTACTTATTTTAGAAGGTTCCCCAGATGCTCCTGAAGATGATAATGAGTTCATTGATGATACATGTGCGCCTGTCATTAATGAAACTGATGTTTCCTGTCTGAAAGAACCTGAAGCTACTATTTCATTAAATGCTCTTATGGGTTCTCCTTTCCCCAACACAATGATGATTCATGGACATATTAAAGGCCAAATCATTACGATTCTCATCGATTCTGGATCCACCCATAACTTTTTACACCCAACAATTGCTAAGAGGTGTGGCTTTTTTGATCAATATGATAGTACTTCTATGCGTGTAATGGTGGGTTTTTTGAGACTCAAGGATCCTGCGCAAATGTTTCAGTGAAGTTACAAGATTATAGCTTCTCTACGGATTTTTTTATCTTGGCAGTCAGTGGTTGTGATGCAGTTCTTGGGGTACATTGGTTACGAACTTTGGGAGATATTAGTTGGGATTTCACAAAATTTCATATGCAATTCAATTCTGCTGATCGTAATTATCTTCTTATAGGGAATAACTCTACTTCAGTTATGCTGCTGGATAGTATACCACTGCAAAGATTAATCCAACGTGAATATCAGGGTAATACTAAAGTTGGCTTCTACTTCTGATTCTCACACATCTACTTCTCAGGTATCTATTGAAATTTCATAACTTTTATCTGGTTTTTCTGATATTTTTTGCTCTCCTACTTCTTTACCACCTACAAGATCACATGATCATCGTATTCCTCTACTGCCAAACACCGCTCCAATTAATGTTAGGCCGTATCGATATCCTCACTTTCAAAAAGAAGAAATTGAGAAAATTGTGAATGAACTTCAGACATCAGGGTTTATTCGTCAAAGCTCTAGCCCTTATTCTTCGCCAGTGTTATTGGTACGTAAGAAAGATGGTACTTGGCGTATGTATGTCGACTATCGAGCACTAAACAAGGTTACTGTGAAGGATAGGTTTCAAATCCTTTTGGTCGATGAATTGATCGATGAGCTACATGGTAAAAACGTTTTTCAAAGATGGATATGCGTTTTGGATATCATCAGATAAGGGTATGTGATTCAGGCATTGAGAAGACAGCTTCCAGGACTCACGACGGCCATTACAAGTTTCTAGTAATGCCCCTGCGACATTTCAGCGGTTAATGAACGATATATTTTGTCCCTATCTTCGCAAGTTTGTTCTGTTATTTTTCGACGATTATTGGTTTACAACAATTCCATGTCATAACATATTCAACATCTACAACTTGTTTTTCAACTGCTCGGGGCAAACAAGTTGTTTCTCAAAGAATCTAAGTGTGATTTTGCAAAGACATCCATTAGCTATCTGGGTTACATTGTTTCAGCTGATGGGATTGTAGTGGAGACCTATAAAATTTCAGCTATCATGCATTGGCCCATTCCTTCTACAATTAAAGATCTTAGAGGGTTCTTAGGATTAGCAGGATACTATAGCAAGTTTGTGCGTGACTATGGGAAAATAAGTGCTGCACTTACTAAGCTTTTGAAGAAGGATTCCTTTACTTGGAATGATATAGCTACAGAAGCTTTCAACAAGTTAAAATTGGCCATAACTACTACTCCTATATTAGCATTGCCAGGTTTTTCAAAATAATTTTATTTGGAGTGTGATGCTTATGGTAATGGTTTAAGGGGAGTGTTAATGCAATCTAGCAAGCCCATTGCATTCTACAGTAAACCATTATAAGGGAAATACTTAAATTTATCAGTATATGATAAGGAAATGCTAGCTATTGTATCTGCAGTGCAAAAGTGGAGACCTTATTTACTTGGTCGTCACTTTAAGATTTACACAGATCATAGAAGATTAAAATATTTCTTAGAGCAACGATTATCTTCTATTGAGCAACAAAGGTGGTTATCCAAACTTATCGGCTATGACTATGAGATTATATATCGAAGTGGGTCTTCAAACAGAGTTGCATATGTACTTTCAAGACTAGCTGATACCCATCTATTGGCAATCACTGCTCCTGTGTTTGAGGGAATTAATGACATCACTACAGAATGTCATAATGATGCTGAACTTGGTGCTCTTATCAACAAACTTCAGCACACTACTAATGGTAAATCCAAATATTCTTATAATGACGGGATTCTTCGCTATAAAAGCCGTATTGTAGTAGTACCTTCTTCTGCTTGGTGTACTAAACCACTTCATGAGTTTCACTCTTCTCCTCTTGGTGGTCATTCTGGATTTCTACGTACATTCAAGCGCCTGCAACTCAATTTTCACTGGAAAGGTATGAAACAATCCATCAAAGAGTTTATTAATCAATGTGATATTTTCTAACGCAATAAGTCAGAAGCTCTAGCTCCTCCAGGATTTTTACAACCTCTACCCATACCTGAAGATGTATGGTTAGACATTTCTATGGACTTTATTGATGGATTTCCCATCTCTAATAGGAAAAGCTCGATACTGGTTGTTGTGGACAGTTTACTAAGTATGCACATTTTATACCACTGTCACATCCTTATTTTGCCAGTTCCATTGCTGATGTTTTTGTGAAATAAGTACGACTACATGGTGTGCCCAAGACAATCACAAGTGATAGGGATCCAATTTTCATGAGTAATTTTTGGGAAGCTTACTTTGCACTACAAAATACTCAGTTGTGTAGAAGTTCAGTGTATCACCCACAAACTGATGGGCAGACAGAAGTAACAAATAGAACATTGGAGTGTTATTTGCGATGTTTTGCTGGAACTAAACCAAAAGATTGGTCCAAACGGCTGCCATGGGTAAAATGGTGGTACAACATAAGTCATCACTCGACAATCAAATTGAGTCCCTATCAAGCATTATATAGTCGCTCTCCACCAACAATTTCAGCTTACTTACCTGGCTCTACTACTGTCAATGATGTGGATTTGAATTTAAGAGATCGAGATCATACTCTTAAACTTCTGAAATCTCACCTAGCTAATGGTCAAGCCCGAATGAAAACTTATGCAGATTCTCACCATACAGAAAGAGCTTTTGCAGTTAATAATTTTGTCTATCTTCGTCTGCAACCTTATAGATAGACAACTGCACCTAGTCAGTCTTTCTCTAAGCTTTTTCCTCGATTTTATGGTCCATTTCGAGTTTTGGAAAAGATCGGAAAAGTTGTGTTAGAGCACTGCTCGGTCGAACTCGCAAGTGTTGCTATCTCAAGCTTGTTTGTTAATGTTAGTGATCAAAACTATAAGTCTTGATTTCTAGTCTACTTATAGCGATGTCTCGGACTAGGATAGATTGTGTAGTTGAGCATTAGACGTCACGACGTTCATCATTTGAAAACGAAGAACTACTGAGGAGAGCTTGTGGAACTTCATCAACAAAAGGTATGTGGAGACTGAAACTCATCTATCACTTGGAAAGTCTATTTCTACTGTATCTCCTATATTGAGACAAAAGTCGTATTGCGATATAGTATTCGATTATGCACATTTGAGATTTCGAGCTGAGTTTAACTCGCTTACATATTTCTCGAAATATGTGTTGGTAAGCTTTCGCTTCGACCAAGTTCATCTTATATTCTTGATAAAAGTCAAAAGATGATCATGTGAAAATCGCCGAGTAACATCTTACATGATTTGTGTGATACAATCATTTGGTGTAGACTTGGAATGTTTCGTAATGATTATTTCAATAACTTGAAAAATGCTTTGATGCTAATAGTTCGTGAAAACAGCTATTGTCATCCTATAAGAATGTTTCAATGATTGAAATAGAGTTTAGAGCACTTAACCATTATTGGAGTATGAACATAGTATGTGTTCTTGCATATATGTAATCCATGTCAAGGAACCATAGTATGCATACCCGTATGCGTACCTGTTGGTTTGTGAAAGTACGGGTACCTAAGTATACATACCGGTACGCGTACTGGCGTAAGGTTTGGGTCTGGGAATTTCTGCTGAGTTTAGAGGTATGCGTACCCGTTCGCATACTGGCAAACCCAAACTTGATCCGGCTACTTAAGTATGCGTACCCGTTTGCATACTTCAATGGTTAAAGTTCTAGAATCGGTTGTGACATGAACTAATACATTTATATAATAAGGAATGCAATCTTTTGCAAACCCTGGCTATAATGTTCATGAATTGATTCGAGTGAATCAAACCGATTTTGCTTCAATTGTGTTCTTGTATACTTCTATGAGAAAATAGCAATTGAACATCTCTATAACTAGTTTCATTTGAAGTAGTTGTGGTTAAGATGAATAGGGTTGATATGAAAGTGTTCATATAGCTAACTTTGGTTAACTACTGTTGAGCCAACCTAGTGTACACGTTTAGGTACAGTTACTCAAACCTAAATGAAGGTACATTTCATTTGTGTATAACAAGCTAAGTTCGATCTAACGGTTGAAAGATATTAGCTTGAGTCTAATCAGGTTTTCATCTAACGGTGAATATTGAATGCTTTGTTACCAAGGTAACTTAGATTGCAAACCCTGATTTTAAAACTATATAAGGGAGAACTTTAGCAACTGGTAAACCTAATCCCCACACCTTCTGTGTGATACTAGTTGCAACTAGAGTCGATTCTCCTTTAACCTTAGGTTTTCTCCAAAACCCTGTAAGTTAACGACTTGAAGACTTCATTGGGATTGTGAAGCCAGACCCAACTATTTTCTCTATAGTTGCGTGTTCTGATCTTACTTCTACTATCGTGATTGAGTATTATCTTTGCTAAGATTTTCTTGAGATTTATCTCCGATAGGTAAGATTAAAAGTAGTCACAAACATCTTCGTCTCATCGTTTGTGGTTCCACAATATCTTGTTTCGCTTCCATACGATTAAGATTATTATGTGGTGATTGATAATACTAGGCTGTTCGTCGGGAATATAAGTCCGGTTTATCAATTGGTTCATGTGCACCTTGATTTATCAAAAGATGGAACAAAACTCATAGGTATTTCTGTGGGAGACAGATTTATCTATTCCAATAGACTTTTTTGTGTGAGACAGATTTGTTTATCAAGTCTTCGACTTTGGGTCGTAGCAACTCTTAGTTGTGGGTGAGATTATCTAAGAGAATCAAGTGCATAGAATCCTGCTGGGGTTCAGAGACGTAAGGAGCGCAACTTTACCTTGATCAGTGTGAGATTGATTAGGGCTCAACTACATTTCAGTCCGAAGTTCATTGGTAGTAGGCTAGTGTCTATAGCGGCTTAATATAGTGTGGTGTTCAAAGCTGGACTATGTACCGGGGTTTTTCTGCATTTGCGTTTTCCTCGTTAACAAAATTTCTGGTATCTGTGTTATTTCTTTTTCGCATTATATTTTGTTATATAATAGAAATATCACAGGTTGTGCGTTAAGTTCAATAAGTTCTTGAATCCTACCTTTGGGTTGTTGATTGAATTGATTGACACTTGGATATTGGTTTGTGATACCATCCAAGTTATTTCTCTTATTCAATCGGGCTCGTAAATTCTTATTTGTTTGATTGCATATTGAATTGAGAAATAGAGATATAACTCTTTGATATACTTTTCTATAGATTGAGTCTGACTGTCTAGTTGATTCTCTTGAAAGTATATTGGAGTTTGTCTATTCAGATTGCCGAAAGAAATATTGGGTGTGGTTGTTAGACCCCCGCTTTTTCAAGTTGCTTATAAACTAGAGTTACCAGCTGCTAGTCGTATACATCCAGTGATTCATGTTTCTCAACTTAAACTGAAGCTGGGATCTGCATTACCTGTTGAACCAATTTTGCTATTGACTACGACAAATGGGAACCAGATATTATTCTAGAGTGCAAGATGTTCAAAAAAGGAAATCAAGCAGGAACCAAATGGTTAGTCTAGTAGAAGAATCATTCAAGAGAGGACGCCACTTGGGAGGATGCAGATGAGCTCATTGCTCGTTTTCTAGGATTTAAGGCTTGAGGACAAGCCATGCTTCAAGCAGGGTGGGATGTTGCGATGCCAACTCCTCAACAAGACTTGTTTCTTTATTTAGATCAGTTCCCTTATTTACGTTATGCTATAATTAGCTTGAGTTAGTTTCCTTAAATAGAAAAGTTTCCTTAACTTAGTATTTGCTTAATATACAAGTTAGGTTAGCTATAAATACTGGTGCTCGAGCCTGTAAGAGGCACACAATCAATATAATTCTTCTTTTTAATTTGTTATGCTATTCTTTGAGGTTGCTGACCCCAAATCAAAAGGGTTATTTCTTAATTATTTCTTAAGTTTGTGCTTTTCATTAGTTGTTTAGGTTTAGAACTGTAACAGATAACGTGTTGTAGTGGAATCAAAGCAAAACACAAAGAAGTAGAAAGTTTCTTATTAATCATTAATAGAGTTACATGGATACAAATATCCTATACATACATGGAAAGGTAAACCCTAGGTATCTAGTTGGGACGCACATTTATGGGCCGTAGGCCCTACAACAAAACAATACTTCTAGCCTACACATTAAAATCAATCGCAATAACCAAAAAATAAAAAATAAAAAGGGAACATTATCTATATACCCTTAGTATGAGGCCCATTGAAAAATACCCTTTCAAACTTAATTTATACCCCTAAGCTTCTAAAGCCCAAAATCCGAATTATTAGATTACTAAAATAGCCACCCTTAAAATGACTTATCACCGTTACAAACCGTTGATTTCTTCAGCAGGTATTTCAATTTCTCTTTCTTTGTTTATCTCTCTCCAGACGTAAAACCGAAACAGATCTGATTGAAATACACAAAAACAGATGAAAGCTTCGAAATCAAACACCAAATCGATCAAAAAACAGTAGATTAATACTATTACATGTTCTAGAAGATCAAATCTGACGGAAATACCCAAAAAACGAGAAAATTAGGTTTCATAAATTGATTTACTATGGATCTTCAAGAACAACATTTTGAAAAGATCAAATCGCAGGTAAACAACGATTTTGTTTTTCAGATCAATTAACATTTAATTTGATTACGATTTTTTAGGGTTTCATACATAATTTATACTCAAACAATTGTTCGATTCATTGATTTTCATCTACGTTTCAAATAGATTTAGTTTTTCACACCGTTATTGATTTCTGTTAAATTAATAATAATTTTTTTTTATTTAATGTTGCAGACAATCAAAAACAACTAAACCAACAACTTTTGTTGGCGTTAAAGAAATTAGTAAAGGTAAGTTTACTGGTTTACATGTTTATGTTTAATTTCAGAAATTAGTGATTTTGATTCATTTACTGTTGAATTAGCAGTATAGCAGTTTGAATTTTACTGTTCAATTATAATATAACTGAAGATACCAAAGGTTTTTGGGTAGTTAGGTTACAACTGGTAATGTGATGTTTCCTCTGTGCTTTATTAAAATGCAGTGATATGGAATGTTTTGAACCGAAAAAAATAAATTTCACTTGCAAAAAAAAAAGGATTGTGTACAAGAAATTGTTGATCCCCGTGTGCATGTACATTGGAATTCACCCATTTCATTGGTTGTCTCTTGCACTAGAAGATGGCGTATGGGTGATCTACAACTCAATGGGAACAAATAAAGTTTACAACGTGAAGACGTGTCTAAAATCTGTCTTTGTAGGAACATCATAAAATATGTCTGATGGAGGTTAGAGGAAATGAAATGGTTGATAAAGTATACAAGGGAAGGGTTAGGTTGACGTTTTCTATCTTGAATACAATTGACGAATGAAAGATTCACAAAGTATTAGATACAAGTTCTGGTGAATGATTGAGTGAGTATGTATATTGTTAACAAAAATACTTTTATTAGTCTTGGTTATAAACCTCTTTGCATAAATGTGTTATCGTTATCCCAAAATACTTCCGTTAGTCTTAGTTATAAAACTATTGAATGAATGATTGAACGGTATTATTGGATATAGTATTATTGTAATTTGATTGCAGATACAATATTGGTATATGACATGATTGCAGGTATGCTTAGCTAAAAAGATATAGGCAAAATACAAACTGAACCTGACATTTGTTTTTCCTGAAGACAACTTGCTCAAGTTGATTCCAAAAATGGAAGCAACTTGCTGCTAGTTGTCTCCAAATATGAAGTCAACTAGCAAAAGTTATCTCCGAAAAAAGTAAAAAGTATACAAGAAAAAGAGATTCAAAAATACATTGAGGAAACTTTCTCAAGTAGTCTCCAGAAATGGAAGTAACTTTGGTCTAGTTGTCTCCAAAATCTGGAGAGAAACCTGCCGGGAGCAGACAATTTAACACAAGCAAAAACTAAAAAGAAAAAGAAAGGTTCAATCCATAACAAAGATAACAAGTTCATAAACATTGAACATGAAAAATGAAACATAACATGCCACATTCAAAAATATTAGAACAAAAATAAAAAGTTTAGAAACATTAAACGTTGAACATAGTGCTACATAATTTGGAAATATGAGGCCGCCTTCGGAAAATATGTTGGTGCACGAGCAGCCAATGGGGGTCTCCAGTATGTCTGGAGATTGTGATATGCAAGCAAGCTACAGTGACCAAACTTCCTCTTCTTGCGAACTCGTTCATTGTAACTGCGATCCCGAACAATATTTGGTCTCCCAACTTGTTTTCGAACAATGAGAGGCATGATGTACGCGTCTCGGAAACTTCATCATGCTTCTCGCCATCTCGGAAACAATAAGGGGTATTGTGCTTATAAACCTCTTCCTTTCCGATGTGCAACATAACTTTCAAAGAGTGACCAACTTTTATTTATTTTCTACTAACTTTAAGTATCACCAAGAACAACTACGCAGCTAGAAAAATCTCTTCGATTAAAAATAAATAAAAAATGAGTGATTGAAAATGTTTAAAGCTACAGAACATGACATAGCTATCACAAGTTGTCTCCACAAGTAAAAGAAACTTAGTCAAGTTGTCTCCAAAAGTAGAAGCAACTTAGTCAAGTTGTCTCCAAAAGTGGAAGCAAGTTGGCCAAGTTGTTTCTAAAAACTGGAGTCCGGGAACCTATGGTATCTCACACTTTAACGTAATCTCTCCATTAATGTTGTTACCACCACTACCAACACCATTGCTGCAAACACATAAATCACCACTGCTTCCACCCCACTGCTGCAAACACGGCAACCACTGTTATAACAACAATAATAACCATTAATCATCCCCCTGTAACAATGGAGCAAACTATCACAAGTTATCTCCAAATTTGGAAGCAACTTGTTTAAGTTGTCTCCAAACTGAAGGCAAGTTGCACAAGTTGTCTTCAAATTTGGAACCAACTTGTTCAAGTTGTCTCCAAACTAAAGGCAACTTGCACAAGTTTTCTCCAACAAAAATATACAGGAACAAGCTCCCCAAGAAAAAAGAGCCCTAAAAAGTATATACAAGTGAGTGAACCTAACGTGATTCGAACACACATCTTCTAACATTGAGTCAGTCGTGCTACCGTTGCACCACGGGTTCTGTGCCCCATAATTTATAACATAGTATTATATCAACGACCATGCGAAAAAGATACCATAAGTAACTTGTATGCAGCTGAAGTTTCACCTTTCAAGAAATTGCAAGAAAACATACTTTAGGTATTTTTGTAGGTGTCAGTATAAATCTGTCCAAGAAAACAGTTGTTGATGGTGGTTTTCAGTTCAGGGCTAAAATTATAAAACCCTGTATTTTAATGCGTTGTTATCCTGCAAAGGAACGAAAGCTATTTGAAAGTGATGAGTGCATAAACCTTTTCGCTTACATATGTATTAAGCAATTCAACATATTTATGAAATTTATCCAGAATGGTGCGTGAAGCAACAATCCCAGATATTCTGTAAATTTTAACCTATTGCATTATTCGCTAATGCATGACCTGCCTGGTATTTTCCTATGCTATGTTCCCAGCCGAACTCTAAATATTGGCATGACATGACGATTAATGTTCACTAGCAGCGGAGTAGCATGAATCTCCCGAAGTGTCAGTATTGAGACCTGCATGAAAACACTCGCGTAGGCTACACCACTCTCTGATAAAGAGATTAACGTGTTTACACACTTTTTGATTAAAAGATAGCGCGATCGAACGCGTTTAAATTCCTTAAGGAAAATCTAGACTGTTCATGTCAATCTCAAAAAAGATAATCACGGCCACACAATTTGGCCACGCAATTCAACAAGCCTAGCCTACTCCTGGCAGAATTAGGCAATCATCACGATGACCGCCGGCGGGCCCACTAGCATCCCGACCGAACGGATCCCATCTAGTACGTCCGTAGCGCCTTCGAACGATTAACCCTAATGTGGGTGATCGCGCTATTGGAAAAACAAGCTCAAACGAGCTAAGACCAACAAAAAGGGTCTAAAAACCCTTGGCATCCGTCCAAGTTAGCCGGCCTAGTTGGACGGCTTAGATCGCATCTCGAACGATCAAAGAGATGTCAATGTGTTCACCGGCGGACCAATTTCCTTCCCAATCGATCGACTTGCTCATGGCAAGTCAATGACGCATCAAACCATTCGATCGAGAGCTATGGAGGGCGCAGCTGCTTTGAAACCCTAATTTGTGTTTGCGGCAGTGTGTTACTATCGCAAATCAATCATGACCGCCCATTTTCTCCAGCCAAATCGAATGTCTTAGATCTAATTTTAGATGGCCCAAAAGATGTCAGCGTGCACACCAGCGGCCCGTCTTTGCACATGGCTGATCGGCCTTCTCAAACTAGCACCCAGCGCTTTCATTCGATAAACCAAACTAGGGTTGGCCACACGGCTTCCAAACCCTAATTTGAATCAACGGCAGCAAATAGCTGCCGCAAACCATCTCGTTCATCCAACTTCGCTAGCTTGGTCGGAAGGTTTAGATCAGATGTTAGATAACCGATAGGGCGACGCTGTGATCACCGGCCACCCCCCTCCAATGAGGAGTAATCGTCCAAGCTATAACTAGCCCATGTGATCCTCAAACGATCACCCAAAGATGGCCCTTTGTGCAGCCTCAATAGCAGTCATTGACTGCCACAAATCATCTCGGCCATTCAACTTGGCTAGCCAATTTGAACGATCCAGATCCAATTTAGATCAACCGGTAGGATTTTAGAATGGCTACCATCCGCCACTCGCCTACAGGGAGTGATCGACCAAGCAGTAGTGATAGACGCATTTATGTGTCTATTTTCATCTCTATTGTATATATTGTTAGTACCCATTTTTGTACTTATTATGGTGTTTTATGTGTTTGTAGGTATTTTTGGGCAATAAACATTTTTGGAAAAAATTGGCTCGAAAAGTTGTCTAAAGGCACCCAAGGGACATTTGTTATTCGGACTCTCAGTTTGGATAACGGGCACCTCAGTTGGGCACCTGCTATTCGCACCCCCGGTCTGGTTAGGGGGACACCCTTCTTCATCGTTTGAAAAATAATTTTGGCGGGAAAAATTCCATTTTTCTGCGGAATTTTCTGTTGGATTTTTTGAGGAGTTTCAGTGAGATTCAATCACTGATTTTGATTGGGATGAACGTGATATGCCCAAACAATGGTGGTATGAGTGTTTTAATGCGTTCAGTTGGGCTGAATTTTCGTCGGGAAGAAAATATGCAACCTCGGAATACATCGTGTTTGAACGTGCATTGATTGAGTTTTGATAGAGTTTGGTTGCTGCAGAAGTGTGGAGGAGTCAAACAAGGAAGTGTTGGAGCGTGTATACTGCGAAAAGATGCGTGAGAACATAAAACAGAAAAGAAAATATTCATGAGTTAATGGTTGGATATCGAGAAGATTTTTGAGTTATTACGAATGTATTCTTGATCCTGTGACTATATAAAGGCTGTAGGAGACTCATAGAAGGAGGAGGGAGTTCAGGGAGAATTGGGAGCAGCACAGAATCGGAAAATCGAAGTTGCAGGAAAAACAATTTTTCTGCTGGTGAAGAACTTACGAAGAACATAAGACGCTCAAAGACAGTCATTCCTCAATAGTGCTTGTGACGGTTATTTGTTATCGTTTATTGAAACAGTTGAGTTTGTAACAAATATAAGTGTTACAAACCCGTTTTTTATCATTTTTCTCCCATTTCATCATTTGTGAACCATTTTTGAGCATTAATAAAGATGAATTTTGAGCATGTTTCCATGATGATGATGAGCTAATTCTCGCATAATCAAGGCACGGAGGAAGCTATTGATGCATGAATAATTGGTAATTATTTTACTTTTCTCTAATTTGCATTTTATAATTCACTCAAATCACTGCTTCGCAAAATTTTAATTGTTTGCATAATTTTCCTAATTAGTTGTGATTCAATTAGATAGGTTATACTTTGTTTAGATAATCTATGCTTAAGGGATACAATTAATGTTTGAGAATATGCTTGATTATTTGTGAATTAAGAAAAAGAGATTTTAAAGATAATTAGAGTTTTGGAATTTTTACCATCATTCATTCATGTGTAATAGTGGAATCTAGTGTCTTGGTTATTTTCAAAACAAAAAAACAAATTTGGATTTAAATTTTCTCTATTTTTAGTTTAAATAAGTCTAAAATCAATTGCTTTCACAAGTCTCAACGAACTTTTTTACTACAACAAAGTTGAAATCACATCAAGTAGCTCACCCCTAGAGCTACCAAACGATCTCCCAAAGGTGCATGGCCACGCTCTTTTTTTAAGACAGTCGACTCGCGACTAATTTAGGCGATCTTTAAAACAATGATGTTTTATGCACATCGACTATAAACAACGCTTTATACACATCGATTATAAACGCTGATTTCACGAACAATTTTATTTTTTGGCCTTAGAAGCACTACATGCTGCTTTTAGCGGAAAGTCTCACGACTTGACCCATTTACTCGAGACATCAAACATGTCACAAACTGGGGGATGCTCACTAGGGTATTGGTCTGGCGCTTTACAGCGTGCGACGTGCAACACGCCCATTACGAGAAAGTGTCAGGAAAGCACGGACGATTAACAGTGATGAGAGTAATGGGTGAAAGTGTGACCGGTCTTCCTACATAATGGAAACGTGGTGATCACCACTTTTTACACAACCCCACTTCTCCACTACTTAACTTCCTCCACTTCCTACGAGATCAGGAGTGCGCTCGATGACTTGTATAAATAGGATTTCAACCTATTTCAACAAAACAACACAAGTGTTATCAACACAAGTATCCATAAACCATATTCTGATACAAGTCATAAAACAGACACACCTTCATTATTCAACATTCTGATCTCAAACACCTTCTTCGCTTCCCTCCCTAAGATCAACCATTCTCTTTCACTTTGTGACCGAATTGAATCTGGAATGGCCATTTCTTGGTTTAGGCCAGAGTCTTACAGATTGATCTCTTGAATCTAAAAGTACTCCCGTGCAGTGCATTTGTTTAGGGTACTAATTCGTTTCTCATCAACACACCCAAATTTACCAAAATACAGCAGAACCAGTTTTTACCCTCAAACAAATGGCGACCACAGTGGGAGATTAATCTCTCGGTTGCAAGAAATCAAATTCAATCTTCATTTCAATTTTATTAAATCTAGAACGGGTAGATCTTAGTTCTAAAACTCAGTCGTTAATTCAATTTCATTCCAATCACCAATCCCAACTTCCGCTCCGTGATGTATCCCAACCAGCCGAATTCTCTGAAGGTCACAGATGATCAAAACCCAATCACCATGGAAGGCATGGTTAGGATGTTAGAAGATGTCCTCACAAGTCAAGCTGATATCGCCGAACGGCAAAAAGAAATACTTTGTCTCTTAAGGAGTGTAGCAAACCGGTTGTGGAAGGAGTCGGCAAACATTTATCCGGGGAACATCATCAATGTTAAAGACAACACCAAAAATGTTGAATCTTTACCTGAAGTTTGCGCCCCTGCCAACAATGATGCAGGCAGAATACGTAGCCACGTCGGACATGAACATAAAGGAAACAATCTACAAAATCCAACCAACAACAAAGAGTCGAAGCAGTTTCACAGGGGAAGGGACTCGCCAAGAGTGTCACAATACCTGCAGGATAAGGGTAAGGAACCGGCTTATGAAGCTTTGTTGGAAAATATATATCTTAAGACCCTCGCAGAAGTTCAGAGAGTTGTGCAACAATCCACAACCACGACCGCTCTAACTTTACCAAACATAGAAGTGCCTGAAGAAGGGGAAATTTACCAAGGCCTCCATGAAGACAAGAACTGCGCAAATGAACAGTACTCGATTCAACCACGTCATAGTGATATTGTCACCAATGCAGAGCCCTGGAGAGAAGTTGCACTTCAGCAAAACCGCCAAACTAAACAATCTGCACCTATATCAACGCACACTCGCGCCTCAACTCCACTCTCAAAACGAGCTTCATATCAAGGCACGCAGGAGATCTCACGACAACATCCACTAACACGAAAAAAATCAGATTCAGGGTACCCGCGATTCCCGTTTCCAATGAGGAAAGTTCTTGAGTTACTTGAAGATTGGGTACGAAACAGAGTAGTTGAACTACCTCCTGTGTGGCACTTACCAACTAATCAAGAAACGACGAATTCAAGATATTGCCACTACCACAGGTTCATCCATCATCCTACCAGTGAATGCAACGGCCTGAAGCGCATCGTCCAAGAAAATATTAACTCTGGAGAATTACGTCTATGAACTGGAGATTCTCCAATCCTCTACAAGTCGACACATGCAGTCAACAAAACAAATTGGGTGGAGACTTCCCATTATTGAGAGGCGCGTCATAACCTAGATTCAAAACAGTTCTCCATGAAAGCCAGTTTTATTATTGGGTCTCGTGAACAAATAAGTTTCGTAAAACAACAATACACAATCAATTGTTTTGAAATTTACTGGGGACTCGCCGTCAGCCCATGTCGAGAATAGAGCCGATAATACGATTATTCTAAAAATATCATATTACTCTAGTGTTTCCCTTTTTCATGTAACATTCACAATTTTTCCAAAAGGGTTGCGCTATTTGCATTCCAACATGTTAGTTCATCCGAATATTATCACTTCCAGAAAATTACTCACGAAATCATTTTAAGAGTAAATCGAATTCAAAAAATCCTCACATATCAATCACCTACTACATAGCCAGAAAATCAAAACCATAAAAGAAGCGTCTTTTGCCTTTTCAAAAAAAAAAAAAAAAACCTAAGAGGAGAAAATTCATGAAGTGAAAGCATTCAAGGGAAATCGTCCAACAATGGCTCATTCTTCTTGGCGAAAGCATCCTTTATATTTTGGAGAGCGGTCTGCTTCAACTTCAACTCCTGGGATAACTTCTCAACTTCTGCCTCATGTTGGTTAATAAAATCTGCGGAAGGAACTTCAGTCATTTCAGTTTGCAGTTTTTGGATTTTGGAAAATCCTTCACAGAACCAGGAGACGTTTAACTCAAAGTTCACAAACATATCCCGGTGGAACTCCAGTTTTGAACTACTTCCTCAGAAACAGCACACCCAGTCACGCTGCACATGTCATGAATGGAGGATAGAGCTTCTTCGACGCGTTTAACCAATGCAAAACGACTTTTAATCTTCTTAAAGTGGCAATGTGACCATGTTTCTTCCATATCTTGGTATACAACTCCGCATACTTAGCCGGCACGCTAAATCCTCTAACCAACACATGATCTATGAATGGGGCATCAAGAGGAGGATCAAAAATAGCTCCAGCAACAGAATGCACAACTAACGCCGTATCATTTCCGAGAGGTTCTTTGGAGGCAGTCACATCTACAGCCATGGACGCAGCGTTTCCATTCCCATCAGGAGAGGAAGCAATGTTCCCTGCATCATCATCCATCTCTACCTCAAGATTGTTTTCCATCACGGCTTCGACCTGCAATATCACTGGTTAATGTTTGTTTCACATCAAGGGATGAATCATTTTTAGAAAATGTATAAAAGTCGTACCGGCTCATCTTCCGGCTCGCTAGAATGATCAGACTCTCTACTACGCTTAGAAGTGTTTCCTTCATCGCCGTCGGAGCCTGAATCCCGTTTATCCTTAGTTTCCTCTTCGAAAGACTCAGTATAACCATATTTCTCTTATGAAGGCGCTGTGTTGTAGATGCGTGCGAGTCTAGCAAAAGCATTCACATTCCCGAAACCCTGATTTTAAAAGGAGGAAGATGTTTAATGAGGCTAGCTCAAATTAAAATCATCTGGTTAAGAGAAATCATGTATGTACCTGCATATTGGAAGAATTAAAAATTACCGGAGCCATTGAAGTCATTCGAATGCCGCCTGCACGCGTCTTGGACCTCGCCTCTTTCTCATGGGGACTGATTCTAGTTCGTTTACCCGAAGGAAGCGGCTTCAACAGCTTATGTCGCTTCAAAATCTGAGGAGAAGGCTTGTCACGCGGAACTGTCACAACTTCTTCCACGAATTTCTGAAAAGATAAGAGATCTTCTCTCCAGAATTCCTTGTACTTATCAGTTGCCACCGGTTTTCTCCCTAGGAGCAAGAATAGAAGTCTCGTCTTTGTGGCGAAAAGGCTAGCATCAAAAACAGATGGCAAAAGCTCCGCTGAAGGCGTGGACGGGCGACAAAATGGGACACCTTGATCAAATCCCATATGACGGGCGGCCCTGTCAATGTTATACGGAACTACAGTAAAGGATCCATCAAAGAGAGACGGAATATATCCCGGCGTGCAGCTTCGCATAAATATGATCTCTTCAAAGCTCACATCTTTTTCATCAGTGTGCAACACTATATCAGGAGCGGCGGCAAAGGTTTTTGGCTGAACTATAGAAGAATGAACCGGTGCCCACTGACGAAAATCTATGGCATGCACGCTGTCGAAAAAGTTGATAAGCTTTAACCCAGGCTTTGGACGCCTCTTCTGCCAACGGAGTATTCTGGAACCTCCATATAAACTGGAGAACGAAGCTGCAGGGACAGGAGCATAACCTTTAAAGTGCTCCCATAAACATGCTTGGAGAAAAGCAATATGGAGATGCGACTCCACCTTCATATATTCGTTGGAAGCATACATGTCCGCCGCCAGAGAATCCAGATGAGAGTACAGAGACCCAAGGAACAAGCTGCATAGGGGGAGGACTACGCCTTTCACCAGCTTAATAGCAAACATAACGAGCTTTCGTCTTCTTACCAGAGCCATCATCAAAAACGTCTCTGGACAGCCACAAGGATAAAAACGCAACAACACTGAGTACATCGTCCAACACTTGGCCTACTCTAGGTTTCGTGGGAAACCATTCAAACACCCACCAAGTATAAAAGCATTTTTCATCATTCTTCTTCGAATCATATCCCTCCGCCTTATTCACTAGAGTGGCAAACATCGTTTCTTCTTCAGTGGACAACTCAAAATCGAGATTCCCCGCGACCGGAAGACTCAGCAGAACCGCTACACTTTCTAAAGTGATGGTCATTTCTCCCCATCTACATATAGCTGTATGCGTAGAAGGACACCATCGAGAAATGAAAGTGATCAAACCCGCAGAATCTTTCCTAATGTGAAGTGTTGCAGACGCCATGACAGCTTCAATAACTTGTGTTTTAGTCAGGTTACTTCTGATACGCTCACTGCCTAACATATGCTTCATCCATCCTTCATAAGAGCGCAGCGGGTTATGGAAAATTTTGAAATCAATAGGAGAAGATCGATACTCTTTCTTTTGAAGACAGAACCTCATCACACGCACTGGAGAAACTGACGGAGCAGCCTCTTCATTCTCTGAACCTGTAAGGAGGGTTATCTTATGACCAGGATGAGTTCTAATATTCGGATAGGGCACGACAAAGAGCTCGTCATCAATGTTTGGCATATCTTTGGAGTTGCTAACACTTCCCAGCTTAGCGGCAGAAATATTTCCAGGTGACATCTTAAAAAAAATTCCTTACGTTCACTTTCAAGTAACTACAACGAAACAAACCGGAAGAAAGTCACTACTTCATGCTATAAGAGGAATCATACGCATAAATTCTTGTCGAATTTTGATGCAATCACTAATAGCCGAAGCTCAAAGATGGAAATTATGAGGATAACGAACTAACAAGGAGAGAGGAGAAACCGTGCGCGAATCCTGCTATAGCCACGGGATATGTGCTCACGGCCGACCTGCGCACATGGATGGTCGAACGAGCACTTACATCCATGGAACAAAGTTTCATCGTGGATACTACATCCATGGTCGAAACCTGAAACTAGGTCTTTGCAACAAAAAAAATGGAAGAGCAAACGGCAGCATTCATCTATGATTCTTTGCTCATGATTCTAGTAATGTTGTTATTGATATTACTTTTAAAGCTCACTACAATGTTGCTAATGAAGAGATGTCATTCATATGGGGATAAATTTCCTAAGTTCACGAAAGCTACGACTAGGGTTTACATCCACGAATAAAAAAAAAGAGAACTTGGAAAGAAAAAGGAGGAAGCACGTACCTTGCTGCTGGCGAACGCGCGACGACGAGACAGCTAATGGCAGTGGCAAGGGAGCGATGGATGCTGAGGACGAGAGTTGAAGCAAACGAAAAGAACATCAAAAAAGAAGAAAAAAAAGAGGAGGGGGTCGACGTCCTCTTATACATGGAAGCTTTGCGGAGTTCTAACGAAAGAAGAAAGCCTTATTTGTTTCGAACGCGGGAAGAGCAGCCGGGCCCACCACACCGATGCTCCACGGCCGCAGCAATGCCGCCCTACACGTCACCAACAGTCGACTTCTCCTGGTAGCCTATTCTCTTCATCTCTATCCCATCTTGTATGTAACCATCTATTGCTTACCCCGCAATAATGTCACTGTTACGTGCTAAGCATGGGACTTAATGTTGATGGTGGTTTTCAGTTCAGGGCTAAAATTATAAAACCCTGTATTTTAATGCGTTGTCATCCTGCAAAGGAACGAAAGCTATTTGAAAGTGATGATTGCATAAACCTTTTCGCTTACATATGTATTGAGCAATTCAACATATTTATGAAATTTATCCAAAATGGTGCGTGAAGCAACAATCCCAGATTTTCTGTAAATTTTAACCTATTACATTATTTGTTAATGCATGACTTGCCTGGTATTTTCCTATGCTATGTTCCCAGCCGAACTCTCAATATTGGCATGACATGACGATTAATGTTCACTCGCAGCGGAGTAGCATGACTCTCCCGAAGTGTCAGTATTGAGACCTGCATGAAAACACTCACGTAGGCTACACCACTCTCTGATAAAGAGATTAGCTTTTTTACACACTTTTTGATTAAAAGATAGCGCGATCGAACGCGTTTAAATTCCTTAAGGAAAATCTAGACTGTTCATGTCAGTCTCAAAAAAGATAATCACGGCCACACAATTTGGCCACGCAATTCAACAAGCCTAGCTTACTCCTGATAGAATTAGGCAATCATCACGATGACCGCCGGCGGGCCCATTAGCATCCCGACCGAACGGATCCCATCTAGTACATCCGTAGTGCCTTCGAACGATTAACCCTAATATGGGTGATCGCGTTATTGTCAAAACAAGCTCAAACGAGCTAAGTGATGTAATTTTAAATAGTGGTAAGAATGAGTTCGTAAGACTTGTGAAAGCTAGATTTATGTAAACTAAAAGTAGAGAAAATTTTAATCCAAATTTGTTTTTTTAGAGTGAAAATAACCAAGACACTAGATTCCACTATTACACATGAATAAATGATGATAAAAATTCCAAAACTCTAATTATTTTTAAAATCTCTTTTTCTTAATTCACAAATTATCAAGCATATTCTCAAACATTAATTGTATCCCTTAAGCATAGATTATCTAACCAAAGAATAACCTATCTAATTGAATCACAACTAATTAGGAAAAATTATGCAAATAATTAAAATTCTGCAAAGCAGTAATTTGAGTGAATTATAAATTGCAAAATTAGAGAAAAGTAAAATAATTACCAATTATTCATGCAACAATAGCTTCCTCCATGCCTTGGTTACGCGAGAATTAGCTCATCATTATCATGGAAATATGCTCAAAATTCATCTTTATTAATGCTCAAAAATGGTTCTCAAATGATGAAATAGGAGAAAAATTGATAAAAACCGGGTTTGTAACACTTTTGTTCGTTACAAACCGAGCTGTTACAGAGAACGATAAAAATGAAGTGTTGTTGACACTGTTGCAATACGACCCACAAACAGTTGTCGTTGTCACTGTTGAAGAACGACGGTTACCTTGCGTCCAATGTTCTTCGTGTTCTTCACAGCAGCAGAAAATGGAGTTTTTTTTCTGCCACTTGATTTCTCGACTCTCTTGTTCTTCCTAACTGCTCCCAACTCTCTCTATCCATTCTCAGAATCCCCAGAAGCGTATATATACCCATTTGGACTGAGAATAAATCATAATCTCGGAAATCAATCAAACATATTTTCTTTTACTCCCATGCAAGATACGATATCATATCTCTGCTCGCTAAAATCTTCAACTGACACACTCAAAATTGACTGAAACACGTTCCAGAATGAGTAGACAACGTTGTAGACTCGTTCATTGCTCCAAGAATAGCCAGAAATCCCGAGAATCTCTCTCTGCATACACAAACTTCCCTGTATTCGTCCCACCGTGATTATAGCCAAATTTCTTCGAATATGAAGGACTTACCAGTCCTGTGTGAGTGTAACAGGCTGTAATAAGTCGATTGGAGTGATTGAATCTCGCCACAGCTCCTCCAAATTCAAAACAGAAAACTCCGCAGGTGAAAAAAATTTGAACCTGCATTTTCCCGCCAAAATTTTTTAAACCGTGAAGAAGAAGGGTGTCCCCCTAACCAAGCCGGGGGTGCGAATAGCAGGTGCCCAACTGAGGTGCCCCTTATCCAAACTGAGAGTCCGAATAACAAATATCCTCCAGGGGTGCTCCTTATAATTTTTTGAGCCGATTTTTCCAAAAATGTTTATTTCCCAAAAATACCTACAAACACATAAAACACCATAATAAGTAAATGGGTACTAACAATATACACAATAGAGATGAAAACAAACACATAAATGCGTCTATCACTAAGACCGACAAAAAGGGTCTCAAAACCCATCGCATCCGTCCAAGTTAGCCAGCCTAGTTGGACGGCTTAGATCGCATCTCGAATGATCAAGGAGATGTCGATGTGTTCACCGGCGGCCCAATTATCTTCCTAGTCGATTGACTTGCTCATGGCAAGTCAATGACGCATCAAACCATTCGATTGAGCTAGGGCGGGCGCGGCTGCTTTGAAACCCTAATTTGTGTTTGCGGCAGTGTGTTACTATCGCAAATCAATCATGACCGCCCATCTTTGCCAGCCAAATCGAATGGCTTAGATCTAATTTTAGATGGCCCAAGAGATGTCAGTGTGCACACCAGCGGCCCGTCTTTGCATATGGCTGATCGGCCTTCTCAAACTAGCGCCCAACGCTTTCATTCGATCAGCCAAACTAGGGTTGGCCACACGGCTTCCAAAACCTAATTTGAATCAACGACAGCAAATAGCTGCCGCAAACCATCTCGTCCATCCAACTTCGCTAGCTTTGTCGGACGGTTTCGATCAGATGTTAGATAACCGATAGGGCGACGCTGTGATCACCGGCCACCCCCCTCCCATAAGGAGCAATCGGCCAAGTTATAACTAGCCCATATGATCCTCAAACGATCACCCAAAGATGGCCCTTCATGCTGCCTCAACAGCAGTCATTGACTGTCGCAAATCATCTCGGCCATTCAACTTGGCTAGCCAATTTGAATGATCCAGATCCAATTTAGATCAACCGGTAGGATTTTAGAATGGCTACCATCCACCACTCGCCTACAAGGAGTGATCGACCAAGCAGTAGCTCACCCCTAGAGCAACCAAACGATCGCCCAAAGGTGCCCGGTCACGCTCTTCTTTTAAGATAGTCGACTCGCGACTTAGGCGATCTTTAAAACAATGATGTTTTATGCACATCGACTATAAACAATGCTTTATACGCATCGATTATAAACGCTGATTTCACTAACAATTTTATTGTTTGACCTAAGAAGCACCACGTGCTACTTTTAGCGGCAAGTCTCACGACTTGACCCATTTACTCGAGACATCAAACATTTCACAAACTGGGGGATGCTCACTAGGGTATTGGTTTGGCGGTTTACAGCGTGCGGCGTGCAACGCGCCCATTACGAGAAAGTGTCAGGAAAGCACGGACGGTTAACAGTAATGAGAGTAATGGGTGAAAGTGTGACCGGTATTCCTACATAATGGAAACGTGGTGATCACCACTTTTTACACAACCCCACTTCTCCACTACTTAACTGCCTCCACTTCCTACGAGATCAGGAGTGCGCTCAATGACTTGTATAAATAGGATTTTAACCTATTTCAACAAAACAACACAAGTGTTATCAACACAAGTATCCAGAAACCATATTCTGATACAAGTCATAAAACAGCCACACCTTCATTATTCAACATCTGATCTCAAACACCTTCTTCGTTTCCCTCCCTAAGATCAACCCTTCTCCTTCACTTTGTGACCGAATTGAATCTGGAATGGCCATTTCTTGGTTTAGGCCAGAGTCTTACAGATTGATCTATCGAATCTAAAAGTACTCCCGTGCAGTGCATTTGTTTAGGGTACTAATTTGTTTCTCATCAACACACCCAAATTTACCAAAAAACAACAAAACAAGTTTTTACCCTCAAACAGCAGCCGAAGCAGCAACTAAAGACTGATTGATGAGTGCCAAATATTGCATATTTCTACACCTTTTTATTGGAAATTATCTCATCTTTTGTGCTTTAAAATCATATATTATCCGAAAATTTGTATTTTCATTGTTTTCAAGAATAAATACTTTTACTAATTAACTTTGTGTTTTTAGGTACTAAATAAAGTTTGGATGAATGGAGAAGATGTAGTTTAGGTTTGATTTCATTATCTTCATGATGTTCTGATTTCATAGTTAGGGTTTAGATGAAACCATTAATCTATTGCTAAGTTTGATTCATGTTCTGATATTGTTCTTGTTGTGATTTATTGTTTAGGATAGATATAATCTGAGCTCTTCATCATTTTAGTTTCATAGTGTATGTCATGCATCCATTGTAGTTAGAATACTTCTATGTTGAATGTGCTGCAACTCATGCTTCACTGATTGTTATTTATATTTTTGACTAGTTGTGCCTTAATCAAACAATTAGTGCTTAGGAGAGATACCTTAGTTGCGATTATAATATCTTTCTTAGGAATGGTTTAATCATCTAAGTGATGAAATTGATCTGTGATTAGTTGTGCTGTAAGAAGACAGCTAATACTAGGGATTAGTTAGTTGCCTTAGTTTACATTAAGCCATCCATTTGAGACTACCCTGGATAAACGACAGACTAGCATCTTGACCGGTGTCCATTAGGGACAAGAACATTATTTAGACTGGATTGACTTAGTATAGGTTAATAGGTGGATTCGACTTCCCTAGTTCCCTTTAATTTTCATTCTTGCTTTACATTCTGTTTCATTGCTTTAGTTACTACCAACCTCTTAGTTGTATCGACACAAACCCCCTATTCGTGTTACTCTTGTTCAGAATCAATTTTAATAAGACTTGAGAATCAACTTTACACCCACCTTGTCCCTGAGGATCGACCTGTGCTTTCCCTGTGTTGCAAATAGACACTGTGCACTTGCAGTTATTATTGTAGGCTTGTTTACAGACCTACCAAGTTTTTGGCATCGCTGTCGGGGACTCGGTAGCGGTGTAATTAATTCTTTGGTTTCGATTTACTGATTTTTAGCTTAATCATGTACATATGTGTTTAGAATTTTTTTTAGCTGTCAAATCCATCTGTTACTTAATCTGTAGTCTGTTGTTAGTATTAGCTGTAGTGTTAATTTTCAGTCACCTGCATCTTCATATATCTTGCATTTGTTCAGTATACTGCATATTGCCATCTTTGACTGTTCATCAGTTTCATCTCTATATCGATTTCATCTAATCTCTGTAGTATTAGCTGTAGTTTTTAAGCTTTATGTCATTGCATACTGCATTCTCATGGCTGCATCTAGCAAAGTTTCTTTCAAATATTTATCTTAATCACTTGCATATAGTTATAATATCATTACAAATTTGTAGCTCTTGTTGTGTTTTTTTTATTTCATATAGATAGATAACTGCATCTTAGCCCTGTATATTGGTTGTAACTTTCAAATTCAGTGGTTCCATTTCAGTCTGCATTCTTTTAGTCTATCTGTCACAATCAACTGCATCATTGTCTCATATCGTATCTAGTTTGAGTTGTCTGCATCTGTAGCTAGTGGCATTTTGTAGTTGAGTTGTATATTTGTTAAATTTTATATTGCTTTTAACTCTTTTAGTTTATAGGTCATTGCATCTGTGACTCTCCAGTATACTCAAATTGTTTCAATAGTTGTAAGTATTTTGTTGTAACTTAGCTTTTGAAGCGTTCTTATGTAATTTGTATTTATAGGTTAAGCATTTGCACAATCTAGTTTTGTTGGTTTAACTGTTGGTTTAGACTTTCATTTCATGTAATATATCCATCCTATCATTTTCACATCTCATTCATGTCTGTAACTGCATTTTGTGTTTAGTTCTCATTCACATAACCCTGTAGTAGTGTAATCATCATCTCCCTGTAAATTATCATCTCACTCAATTCTTGCATTTCATCTGTGTCCTTTACCCATTTGCAGCTTGTCTGTATTTGCATCAGATGTTTAAACTCCATTCTGTCATTCTTAGATCATTCAATCAGTGATTACATAAATTTCAGTTAATACATTAGTTGGTTATCAGCACTTGTCCTGCAATTCTAGTTGTTAACTATCTGTACAATTCTGGGAACTGATAACTTCTCTTTCGAGTAATCAGGTATCTTTAATACTGTTGTGAACAACAAGGAGGAGAAGGAAAAGAGAGGGAGCAGCAAAACACATTTGATTATCGTGCCTAAACCCGGTTCTATACCGGCAGTATCATTCCTGAACCCTATTATGTATGATAATTGAGTGAATGATATAGATGATGGTCATGTTCACTTGATTCTGAACTAGTTGTTTTCTGCACCATTGTCAAACACCTGCAAGATATAGCTTCTATGTGCTTGACCCTGTGGTAGTTGAGTAACATATCTGCTTACTGAAATTGTCATTTTATTATACGTATCTCAGTCTCTGAAAATTTATGTGTTTGCATACATCTCTGAATCTGCGTATCATTTCTATAAGCATCATCTCTGGCATGAATTTGCTATTTCGGGCCTTTGAAACATGTTGAATGGTGTGTACCCTAGGATGTGATAGTAGTTTCGTGACCAAACTGATTGCCTAGCTAGTCCTCTGCAACACTGCCTATTTAAAATATCATTTCCAGTTGTTGACTCACCTGTCCAAATTGAGATAATGGGTGAACCTATGAATCTGCCCCGTTCCCTCCAGGATTACATGTATCCTGCAAGATTAAGTTTGTCCTCTTACATTGTTTTACCTCAGACTGATGGCCCATTTGAACTGAATGCAAGCATGATACAAATACTTCCTATATTTCGAGGGTTGATTCTGAAAACCCCTATTATCATGTAAGAGAGTTTGAGCAAATTTGCCAGACTATACAACCTGACCATATGTCCGAAGACTCTCTGAAATTGCGTCTGTTTACATTTTCTTTAAAGGAAAGGGCTAAAACATGGTTTTACAGTTTGAGACCGCAGTCAATCACCACTTAGGAACAACTCACAAATCTATTTTTCAGAAAATTCTTTCCACATCATAGGACCATTGCTCTCCGTCAAAGTATCACTTGTTTTGTCCAGCAAGATGGAGAGACTCTTTTTCAGTATTTTAAACGGTTTAATGATTTTTTGAGTGAATGCCCTCACCATGGCTTTGAGAAGTGGAGACTGGTCGTTATCCTCTATGAGGGACTAGACTTTAATTCTCGATCCATGGTTGAATCTATGTGTCATGGTGAATTTATTGATAAAACGTTGGATGATGCATGGAAAATTTTAGATGAGGTTGTAGAGAAAACCCATCAATGGGAATCAATTAGGGAAACCAGGACACTATCACATGATATGGGTAACCCCCATGAGTTAGAATCTGATTTTGACTCTAATACAAACATGAATTGCATGACTAGGAGAGTCGAAGCTATGGAAAATTGTAGAAATGCAAATGTCATTGTCCCTAAGTCATGTACCGAAACTGAACTCAATGATTGTATGTCATGTGATAGCTCGGAACATTTGATTGAAAACTGCCCTGAACTGCATGTTCTGAGGCAGTCTAGAACACATCATGTTAATGCTCTCCATGAAACACAAGACACCCACTCACAGACTTGCACTCCAGGATGGAAAAATACTGATAATGAATTAATCTTTGAAAATAGAGTGTTTGTTTCTACTCATGCAACTGATACCGAATATGAACCTAATCTAGAGGCAAACGAGTCAACTAGAGACACTACATTTTTGAATAAGGAAGTGCATCTTTGTTACGAAGATGATGATGATAATGATTTAATATTAGAAGAGCATGTTTACTCTGAAAATGTTCTTATGGAATCCTCTATTTCTGAGACATTAGCTTCTGTCAACGCTTCTTCTGATTTTCTTTTTCGTGACACTGAATTTTTGGGTGATGTGATTATTGATCTGGAGCCTGTGCAGTTATTATGTGAAGAAGAGCATAACACACAAATTGTGTATGACTTAGGAAAGGTTAAGTTTTCTGTAGACATCGATAATTCTATGCATGAAAATGATTTCGATATGTCTGATTCCCTGCCTAAGTCACAATATGATGTTTCTTCTGACGATCCTATGCATGAGATGAAAATTTTGAATGATCATGATTCTAAATTTGGGCTTGTTGAACTGTTCTATGAATGTGAGCATGCTGCGACACTTGTAGATGACTTAGGAGATATTGATATGACTAATAATGATGGTACTCTGGATCTCATACATGCGAGAAACTTAGACGTGCCTATCTTCCTGCTTAAGTCACAATCTAATGGTCTTGCACCCAACCTAGGTTTGGTTTGTCATAAAAAAATTAAACCAACTATTTTGAAAGTACCTGACCTAGGATTGGAACTGTGTGCCTCCCAAGTCCTCTTGGACTATTTTTCATCTAAATATGATACGTTTGAGGAGCCACAGTTAGAATGTATATCTCTTCCTGTCCCTTCGAAAGTCCATTTCGAATTAGAACTTGTACATGATGAACCCCTAAGATTGCTAGATTTTGTACCCAAAAGTGTATCTGTTGAAAAATCCAGGTTTGGGGGTAGCTCAGTTATATCCACAGTCTTTCTTACCCTCTCATGGTATCTATGTTTGAGACTGTTGATATTTCTGAATTCCGTCTTTTGGGTTGACCCTCAACTCTTTAGATTGTTGGTGTATAGTGAACTTTTTCTTGTATATAATCAAGTAGGTAATGTTATATTTTCTATCTTGGGTCGGTTTAGTCTTCTTTTTCTTTTGTATATATTGTGCTAATCCAATGTGATCTCAGCTGGAAATGTTGGATTCTAGCCTTGAATAATGAAGATCCAATATTGCTTTCATACCGGTAATCTCTTCCCTTTTCTCTACTCGGCATGGTTCTCATGGTTTGTAGCTGTTTAAACTCTTATCATCTTTTGAAACATTGAGGACAATGTTAGATTTAGGTTTGGGGGAGTATTTTGCATATAGAGTTTTTAGTCTTTGCACTTTGTAGATAATTTTTTTCAAAATCTTTGTAAATATCTGCATAAAACCTCCAACTTGTAGAGATTTTAGAGTCACTAGCATGCTTCTAGCTATGTTTACATAGAGAGTCTGACCGAAATAATTGAACTTGGAAGAACTAGATAACAGAATCGGGTTTCTTAGTTGTTAGAGCGTTAAAGTTGGATTTAACCATGCCGGTGGGCGAATTAGGTGTAGCAAAGATATTTGGTATTAGAGTTGTGATCACCTTTAGTGGAGACTAGTTATTTTTACATCAAGCGAGGCATCGACCTTCAGTTTTTGTGACTCCTTTTAGAGTGTGTGTCACCGTACGTCGATTCCGGGTAGGAATGGTGAGCCACCCAACTTCGCACCACTTGCAGCACTATTTTTGATCTCTTGAGTGCTAATTCCGTCAATCATGAGGATGACGTCTAAAGATGAAAACTCCTTCTTGTAGTTTGATTTGCAGTTAGCACCACTCTCTTTCTCTCGACAACATCAACAGATCCATAGAAACACATCATCATCAACGAGCAGAACAACGCCAAATTCTATGAAGAAAGATTGAATTAGTCCGAGGTTAACATGCAATAATTCAAGGAAAAATAAAAGTAAAATTCTTATTCAAAGTAAAGATACAGTAAAAAGAGAAGAATTCTATACACAATTTGAAGACGTATTTTACAAGAGCAAAGAAAACAGAAGAAGATGAGAATTAGTGAAGTTTATGAAATCAAGACAAGACAAGTTGTGAAGAATTGAGTGATAAAGTCCTTCATCCATGGATTTAATAGTTTCATTAGTTATTGTGTTATTTTATTTTTAATCAAAAAACAAAAAAGAAAACTAGAGGGGGCATTCGACCCATTGCAGTTGGTACCATATGGCGTAGGTTAGTGTCTAAGGTTGCTGCCTCGCTTGTAAGTAAGGATATGACTAGGTACTTGAGTAATTTTCAATTTGGTGTTGGAGTACCATGTGGAGGAGAAGCTATTCTACATACAGTGAATCATATTTTGGTGGAAAAATGTAATCTTAACTCTATGTCGATGTTGTTAGTAGATTTCAGTAATGCTTTTAACCTTGTGGATAGGTCTGCTATGTTACGAGAAGTGGGATTTAGGTTTCCTAGTATTTCTAAATGGGTTGAATTCTGTTATGCATTTCCTGCCAAGCTTTATTATGGTGCTTCTACTCTTTCTTCTGCACAAGGTGTACAACAAGGGGACCCTTTAGGGCCTTTACTTTTCTCACTGACTTTACACCCTCTTGTTTTAAAGATCTCGCAACAGTGTCAACTTGATATGCAGGCATAGTACTTTGAAGATGGTACCATTATTGGTGATACCATGCAGGTTTCTAAGGCTTTTCATATTATTCGGGATGAAGGTGCAGCTATTGGGCTTCATCTCAATGTACAGAAAACTGAGTTGTTTTGGCCTGCTACTGATACAAGGAGTCTGCAAGACGGTATTTTTCCTGCTGATATAGGTAGATCCTCTATAAGAGTTAAACTACTTGGTGGTCCTGTGAGTTTGAATGCTAAATTTTGTAGTCAATTGGTTCTTGGCAGAGTACAAAAGACTACACAGCTGATGACGGCAGTACACAGACTTGCAGATCCACAAAGTGAATTGTTACTTCTTCGAAACTGTACAGGTGTTTCTAAACTTTATTTTACAATGCGTACTACTGCTCCTAAGTATGTGAATGATGCGCAAGTTGTTTTCAATAACTATCTTTCCAACTATATGAGGGAACTGGTTACTGGGGATGGTCCGGGATATGGTTTGTTACAGCAGAGGATCGCTTCTTTACCTATCAGAGATGGTGGTCTAGGAATTTATTCTATGTTTGATACAATGCAAAATTGTTACTTAGCATCCTGTTCTCAGACCTTACACTTTGCATGGGACCATTTTACAATGTTCTGATATTCAAGCTAAAGGTTCAGTATATCTACAAGCCTTTGACAGTTTTCTTGAAGTTTGTGGTATTGATTCGTCACAGTGTTGCAATCTTATTACTGCCCCTCATCTCATGCATTCTTTGCCAGTTCAGTACTTTGCAGGTGTGACTAAGGAAATTCCGTCTCTTTTCAATATGTCTAGGAGAGATTTAGCTTTATGGCAGTGTAATAAAACTCCACATGCACAAGATTACCTTCTTGCTATTCCTTCCTTAGTTATCAACACGCTCTACAGGTTTTCACTGAAGTTTGTGATCTTTCCCCTCCGGGTTTCAACATCAGTAATACTGCCCCCCCATTACATGAAGTCTCTGGCAGTTATTTACTTTGATGTTGTCAAAAAGAAGATACCTTCTAGTCTTCCCTTAACAGCGCGTGACTACACATTATGGCAGTGCAACCGAGTAGAACATGCTATGGACTTTCTTAAGGCTATTCCCATAGCTGGGCTTAACCAAACTGTTGGTCCTAGACAATTCAGTTCTGTCTTGCAGTACCGGCTAGGGATACCTTTCTTCGAGGAGAACAGCTTATGCTCTTGCTGCAAACGACCCATGGATGTCTTCAGCGACCATGCTATTCACTGCGCCAGTGAGGTTGGACAGAAATTTCGCCATGACTTGGTGAAAGATGTCTTGGCTGACATATGTTATAAAGAGGGTGTCGCTGCTAGGAAGGAAGTCTCTTTGGGTTTATCGAAGGACGGTAGTGATCTCAAGCCTGCTAATATTATGGTTTACAATTGGGAAGACGGTAAGGATGTATGCATGGATGTTACGGGTGTCTCGCCTTTTACAAGTGCTCATAATCGTAACTTTGTACTTGGCCATGCCATTTCTGCTGCTATCATTCACAAAAACAAGAAATACTTGGACATATGCTCTTCACGTGGCTATGGTTTTGGTGTGCTGGCCTTTACCACCTTAGGTGAGCCCGGAGAGGATACAATTTCCTTTCTCAAAAGACTGGGGAATTGCATGGCTAGACATGATGCCAATTTCAAGCTAGGCAATTCTCTTTTCCATAGGCTAGGAATTGTTATTCAAAAAGGTGTTGGCGCCCAGCTTGTTGCTAGGCTGCCGACCATTCCTTGTAATATTGATTTTTATTTTTAATTAAATGCCCTTGGGGTGTGTTTTAATTAAAAAAAATTGATATAATACTTGGCTACTTGTGAATCCCATGGATACTTTTTTGGCGTTCTCGCTTTCACCACCTTAGGAGAATTAGGCAGATACAGTGGATTTCTTGAAGCGGCTCAAGAACTTCCTTGCAAACAATGACGCAGATTGTGGCACAAGCAGATTTTTATTTCATAGAGTAGGTATGGCAATCCAAAAAGGTGTTGGTGCCCAGCTAGTGGCTCGGCTACCGACTAACTCGTTGTAAAAACACTTATGTTTATTTTTTATAATAATAATAATAATAATTGTTACTCTTTGGTTTCAATAAAAGCCCCTTGTGGCATCCCTTCGTAATAATAATAATAATAATGTGTGTAGTTCTTTCGTCCCTGCAACATGCCGACAACCAGATCATCCACTTCATCTTCGGCAGATGATGGACATCCTCAACAATCTTCTCAGAAGCCATCAACATCTTGCACATCATCTCAAGGTGATAAGATTCCTTGTCTCTTCAAGAATTATGATGGTTGTCTAGATGGAGTCGCTGGCAGAGGATATGCCAAGAGTGCTGTTTATCGACATATACATGACAAGCACTTTCCTACTGGAAGAGACAAAGATGTTTGCAGAGCTAGAATACGGGACAACATTGATTGCTATATTGCCTGGGAGAAATGTTTGAATAACATGCAGATGTGGCTATACATTAAATGCCTCCATATCCAGGCATGGACGAAGTCATGTTGCAATCATTTTCCTGGTGATATAATTCCTGGTCCATACAATGAGGGTAGGGCTGATTTTCTAATCCACGGGGTTATGAAACCTCAAGTTATATCTGATGTTGGTGATAATAACACTAGTAATAAGGTTTTTACAGGCCGTATCCATTGCCCTTTCAACAAAAAAAATTGACGGCTGCTCTAATGGAGTTGGTGGTAATGGATACAGCAAATCGGGTTTTTACAGGCATTTTCATAATAGACATTTACAAAATGCAGGATGCAAAAATGCTTGTAGGGAGATAATCAGCTCTAATATATCAGTTTATGAGGCCTGGGAGAGAACCCTAAGCCAGTTTTAGATGTGGTTGTGCGTGCCATGCATGCATATACAGGCTTGGAAGAAATCATGCAATTCTCATGTAGGTGATGTCACTGCTGGACCAATCGATGGTAATTCTGTCAAATTCTTAATTCTTGGGATTGACAAACCTGTTGATACCCTTAACACAATCCCAACAGTTGATCAGGAAGTTGATGTTGCACTCAACTTGAATATGCTGAATTTGATTTTTCAGAAGCGTTTTACTACCATTGTCAGTATTCCACCACCTTGCAGGCTTAATTTTTCAAGGGCCTTAAAGGCTGCACTAGATAAGGTACTGTCTAATCATATGGATTTATCAACATGGCTGCAGCTTTTGTTGCTGCCAATATGTACCTTAAACCTGTACATGCCTAAGTGTACAAGGGGGGAAAGGGCTGGAACTAGAAAGCGGCTTCAGATAGACAACATTAATCAAGCCTTATTGCAATGGAAGGAGAGTAATGGCTGTGTTCATATTTTTGAAGAGCTCTTAGCAGCATCTAAGAAGAGTCAGCAGGTCAGCAAACCAAACAAGAAGCAGAAGCATAACTCTAATGTGCAAGCCTGTAGGAAAAAATTGAGTCATGGTCATTACACTACGGCTATAAGGGTTTTATCCTTTGGTGGTGTAGCCCCTAACACTGCAGAGACTTTGCAAGAGCTCAGCCAGAAGCATCCAAGTGCTCCACCACCCATCATCCCCCCTGAGCCTGTTGGTGTTGCTACAATATCTTTGGACTCTAAAGCCGTCCTTGATGCAATAAAAGGCTTCCCTAAAGGCACTTCGTGTGGAAAGGATGGGCTTAGAGCTCAGCATCTTTTGGATGCTTTGAGTGGCGCAGCTGCGGCTGTGGTTGATGATCTTTTAGCTTCCATTACTGGGGTGGTTAACTTATGGTTTGCTGGGAAATGTCCATCAGCGTTAGGTGAGTACATTGCGAGTACTCCCTTAACACCTCTCCTTAAACCTGATGGCGGGCTGCGGCCTATTGCGGTTGGTACAATATGGCGGAGACTATGCTCGAAGATTGCTGCTAAAACAGTTGGCAAAGACATGGCTTTGTATCTTGGAGATCACCAGTTTGGTGTAGGCGTACCATGTGAGGCAGAGGGTATTCTTCATGCTGCCAACAGACTCTTGGAGATGAAAGGTACACATAACACGATGTCTATGCTTCTAATTGACTTTTCTAATGCCTTCAATATGGTTGATAGAACCACGTTAATCCATGAAGTTAGACTTAGGTGTCCTAGCATCTCCAGATGGGTGGAGTTTTGTTATGCTACACCAGCAAGGCTTTACTATAACGAGTCTATTCTTTCATCTGCTCTTGGTGTGCAACAAGGGGACCCTCTGGGGCCTTTATTGTTTGCCTTGGTTCTCCATCCTCTAGTGCACATGATTTCAAGCTAGTGTAATCTTGATTTCCATGCATGGTACCTGGATGACGGTACTATTGTCGGTGACACCATGGAAGTGGCCAAAGCTCTCTCGATAATCCAAGATGAAGGAAGTAGTCGAGGCTTACATCTTAATATTAATAAGACTGAATTGTTCTGGCCATGCACGGATCCTAGAAACCAAGCAGATGGAGTTTTCCCAGCCAACATTAATAGACCTTCTCGTGGTGTTAAGTTGTTGGGAGGTCCTGTGAGTCTCAATATGTAGTTTTGCAGTGATTTAGTGAAGAATAAGGTCGACAAGACAGTGCAACTCATGGAGTCTGTCAAGCAATTACAGGATCCGCAAAGTGAGCTGTTATTATTACGAAGTTGCGCAGGTGTTTCAAAGCTTTATTTCAACTTGCGAACTACTAACCCTGAAGCTCTTCATCAGATTATTCCGTTGTATGATCAACCCTTGTTACAGTTCCTGCGGAACATAGTTACAGGTGACGGTGCAGGTTTTGGTTCTCTTCAGCAACGTATTGCTACGCTACCAATGAAGGATGGGGGTCTCAGTGTCCTTACGATGGCAGATACAAGCAATTTTATATCTTGCTTCTTGTTTTCAAACAAGGAATCTGCAGAAGTTTATTCTTAGGCTTCTACCTGAGTCAGACCCGAGTCTTGGTTTTCAACATGATTTGTCTCGGTTCATGCAGGTTTGTGGACTGTCTACTTTCAACATAAACACTATTGCCACTCGTCCTATGAAATCCTTGGCAATGCAGTATTTTGAAGTTGTTAAGAAAGACATTCCTTACAAGTTCTCTATGACAGACCGTGACACTATCCTATGGCAAAGTAACAGGCTCGACCATGCTCAAGATTACCTCAAAGCTATACCAATATGTGGGCTTAATCAGTCTCTGGGCCCTCGGCAGTTCAGGGTTGTTCTATGTTACAGACTTGGTATACTTATTTTCGAAAATGTAGAGGTTTGCGCTTGTTGTAAAAGGACCATGGATGTCTTCGACGATCATGCACTTTATTGCGCAAGTGAGGTAGGGATCAAGTTTAGGCATGACCTTGTTAGGGATGTCATGGCTGATATTTGTTACAAGGCCGGTGTTGCAGCTAGGAAAGAGGTTTCCCTTGGTTTATCTGACAAGGATAAGGCTTTGAAGCCTGCCCACATCCTCGTATATAACTCGGAGAATGGCATAGATGTTTGTTTCGATGTTACGGGTGTTTCACCTTTTTCTGGTAACAGTGGTCGAGCCTTCACTCCGGGTGTTGCCATTTCCAATGCTATCGCTCGCAAGCGCACCAAATATTTGGATAGTTGTTTGGCTCATGGTTATGGTTTCGGCGTCCTTTCTTTTTCCACTTTAGGTGAACTAGGTGAAGATATGGTGGTATTCTTGAAGAGGTTGAGAAATTGGATAGCTAATTATGACATAAACTACAAAATAGGCAACTTTCTTTTCTATAGATTAGGTATTTCCATTCAAAAAGGTGTGGGGGCTCAACTTGTTGCTAGGCTACCCTCCACCGATGTTGTACCTAATGTTGATTATTAATAATATGCCACGGGTGGCTCCCTTTAAAAAAATAATAATAATAATAATAATAATAATAATAATAATAATAAGGGCTCGCTACTAAAGCATATGCAGGACAAACATCTCTTCAATGAGGATAACAAAGCTATCTGCAGAGATTTAATCTCTTCTAATTCAAGGGCTTACCAGGCCTGGGATGGAGTTCTTCGTCGTCTTCGTATGTAGCTTTACGGCAAATGCATGCATTTGCATGCTTGGAAGATATCGTGCAAAGGTAAGGGAGGCACTGTACATGGAGATGTTATTGCTGGCCATGCAAATGGAGCAGCTACTGAACTTATTCATGGTTTGCGTAAACCTGACGTTGACTGTGTTGCGCCTGAAGCTGTTCTTGTCATGCCTGCTGCTGTTGATGTTGAGTTTGGTGTCTCTGCAATGTGTGAGTTTGTAGGTGGGGAGGCTGATCTCTCTTTGGACTTGCATAATTCGGCTTTCTAGAGATAAGTCTCGACTGTCTCTTGCATTCCTCACCAATGTAAACTTTCTTTTTCAGGAACCCTCAAGTTCTGTCTAGACGTAGTTCTGTCCAGACCTGATAACATTGCAGCCTGGATACAACTTCTTCTTCTCCCCATTGCGACTTTGCAGGTCTATAGGCCCAAGTGTTCCGCAGAAGAAAAGTCAGGCATGAGGAGGAAGTTACAAGTCAAGGCCATCAACCAAGCTCTTTCGGAATGAAAGGATTATTCTGGTTGTTCAGTGTTGATCCATAGACTGATTCAACAACCTGCCTCTTTGCCGCGTAAACAGCCTCCAAAGAAGAAGCAAGACAGTGCCAACCTGAATGCGTGTAGAAAGAAGATAAGTTGTGGGCATTTTTCAGCTGCTATTTGGGTGTTATCTTCCAGTGGTGTTGCCCCTCGCAACGAGTTCACTTACGTTGAATTATTAACAAAACATCCAGCAGCCCCACCCCCTTTTATTCCCTCGGACTCATTGGGTGTTGATTCAATCGTGGTTGATTCCAAGGCCGTTCTTGGTGCCATCAAGAGTTTCTCCAAAGGAACTTCTTGCGGTCGGGATGGCTTATGCGCACAACATTTAATGGATGCATTGAGTGGTGCGGCTTCAGCAGTAGCGGACGAGTTAGTGGCTTCAATTACTGGGGTTGTCAATTTATGGTTGGCAGGAAAATGTCCTAGTGGTTTAGGTGAGTTCATAGCTAGTGCACTCTTGACACCGTTATTGAATCCGGGTGGAGGTCTTAGGCCCATAGTTGTTGGTACCATTTGGCACAGATTGGTCTCTAAGATAGTTGCTTTCTCTGTTGGCAAGGCCATGACTTCTTACTTGGGAGATCATCAATTCTGGGTTGGTCTGCCTATTGGCGATGAGAGTATTTTACACGCTGTAAATAGCTTGCTGGAATTTAAAGGACAGTCCGCCAATATGTCAATGCTGCTTGTTGACTTTTCAAACGCGTTCAATATTGTCAGTCGGTCTCACCTCATTAAGGAAGTTCGGCTTCATTGTCCAGGTATTTCGCGTTGGGTGGAATTTTGTTATAGTAGGCCTGCTAGACTTTATTATGGTCAATATATTTTGTCCTCGGCACTTGGTGTTCAGCAAGGGGACCCACTCGGTCCATTGTTGTTCGCCTTGACTCTCCATCCTCTAGTGAAAACTATTGCCTCACAGTGCAAACTTGATTTGCATGCCTGGTACCTTGATGGTGGGACTATTATTGGGGACACTCTTGAGGTGGATAAAGCTCTGAGTATTATTGAATATGAGGGCCCAGATAGAGGTTTACATCTTAATATTAAGAAAACAGAGGTCTTTTGGCTGACTGTTGATTCTAGAAGTTTTGATGAAGCTGTTTTTCCTCGAGATATTGGCAGACCAACTAAGGGTGTTAAACTCTTGGGGGGACCAGTGAGTCTAGATTTGAACTTTATTAGCGATATGGCGTTGGCTAGAGTTCACAAGACTATCCAGTTAATGTCTGCCATCAAAAAAATCAAAGACCCTTAGAGTGAGATGTTATTGCTTCGTAATTGCACCGGTGTGTCCAGGTTGTACTTTTCTATGCGTACCACCAACCCAGCAGCTTTACAACATGCAACTGAGTTGTTTGATGATCATTTATTTCAGTATTTGAGACTTTTGGTCACAGGTGATGGGTCAGGTTTTGGGCCCTTGCAACAACGACTAGCTACTCTTCCCATCAAGGAAGGTGGTCTTGGCATTTACACTATGGCAGATACCCGGCACTATTGTTATCTTGCTTCTCAGAGTCAAACAGTTTCGGTTCAAAAGGTGATTCTTGGGAACTTATTTTCTTCAGACAATGGTTCTGCTTATCAGTCGGTACTTAAGAACTTCATCCAGGTATGCGGTTTACCTTCTAACTATTGCGTTGATGATACTGCCCCCCTTCTATGCACTCCCTGGCAGTCACTTATTTCGATGCAGTTAAGAAGCAAATCCCAAACCAATTCACTATGTCTGCAAGAGATTCCATTTTGTGGCAGTGCAATCGTGTTAAGCATGCTCAAGATTACCTTTTGGCCGTACCAATCAGCAGACTGAATCAATGCCTTGGACCAAGACAGTTTAGAGCCGTAGTTTGTTACCTCCTTGGTATCCCCATGTTTACTGAAGGTGTCTTATGTTCAAGCTGTAGTAGACCCATGGATATATTTTGGGATCACGCTCTTCATTGTGCCAAGGATGTGGGGCTAAAGTTTCAGCATGACCTGGTACGTGACGTAATCGTTGACATCTGCTACAAAGCCGGCGTACCCGCTCGTAAAGAAGCCGCCCTTAGGTTTTTGTCTGATGATAATAGAGATCTGCCCCCTGCTGACATTCTTGTTTTTAATTGGGAGAATGGTCAGGATGTTTGCATGGATGTTACAGGGGTCTCACCTTTCACAGGTGAAGGTGTTTGTGCTTTTGCCCCTGGCCAAGCCATTTCCAATGTTGTATTGCGAAAGCATAACAAATACTTAGATCAATGTGTTTCGCATGGTTATGGTTTGGGTGTCCTAGCCTTTACCACGTTAGGAGAACTAGGTGAGCATACTTTGTGTTTTTTAAAGAAATTAAAGAACTGTTTAGTTAGTAACGATGTCAGTAGCGGTGTAGGTAAATTTATTTTTTATAGATTAGGGGTCGCTATTCAAAAAGGTGTTGGTGCTCGGCTTGTTGCGAGGTTACCAACCAAATTTTTGTATGATTCTACCAACATTTAGTCGTGCTTGAAATACCATATTTATGTCGTCATAATAATAATATTTGGAGACATGCAGGTCCCACGGATATGCGTTTGGAGTCCTGGCTTTCACAACTTTAGGTGAACTCGGAGATGATATGATAGTTTTCTTGAAGAGGCTAAAGAACTGTTTAGTTAATTACGACGCTAACAATAAAATAAGCGGTTCTTTATTTCACAGGGTAGGTTTGGCTATCCAGAAAGAAGTTGGAGCACAAATTGTTGCTCGGCTCCCATCCATTCATGTACAAAACACTCTTTGATTTTTCAATAATAGCCTCTGGAGTTAGTCTTTTGTAATAATAATAATAACAACAAAGTAGGGGGTTTACTTTTCTTTAGGGTATGTTTGGCTATCCAAAAGGGTGTTGGTGCACAGTTTGTTACCCGACTCCCAGCCATTCATGTGTAAATAACTCCTTGTTTATTTTCAATAAAAGCCCGGAGTGGCATCATTTTATAATAATAATAATACAAGGTGACCCACTTGATCCCTTACTTTTTGCTCTAACTCTCCATCCTCTCGTTTCAGAGATTATTGCCAATTGCACTTTAGATCTCCACGCCTGGTACCTTGACGATGGTACCATTGCAGGCGACACAATGGAAGTGGCTAAAGCTTTAAGTATTATACAGCAGCAAGGTCCAAAGAGAGGTCTACATCTGAACATTGGAAAGACCGAGATTTTCTAGCCAACACCTGATCCAAGGAGCAGTCTAGAGCATGTATTCCCTGCAGGGATTGGCAGGCCGTGTGATGGGGTGAAACTTCTAGGAGGACCTATTAGCCTAGACGAACAATTTTGTAGCAACATGGTACAAGGCAGGGTTACCAACACCACACAACTGATGCAGAAGGTTCAACAGCTGCAGGACCCACAAAGCGAACTCCTCCTACTGCGCAACTGCACTGGAGTATCAAAACTATACTTCTCTCTACACACCACTAGCCTTATGTTTTTGCAGGATGCTATAGATCTCTATGACACCCATCTAATGCAATATCTACGACGTCTTGTTGTTGGTGATGTGACTGTTTTTGGGCCAACTCAACAGCGGCTCGCCATCCTGCCAATTAAAGACAGCGGTCTTGGTATGTACACAATGGCCAATACAAGCAAGTATTGCTACTTAGCTTCTTGTGCTCAAACCAGGGTTCTGCAAGACACCATCCTTGGCAGTACATCACCACCTGAGTCGAGTCCAACATATGAACATGCTCTTTAGAATTTCTAACAGGCTTGTGGGTTATCATCTTTCAGCATCAACGACACTGCCCCTCAACATATGAAGTCCATGGCAGTAATATACTTTGATGCAGTAAAGGAAACGCTACCTACCAGCTTCGCTTTAAACGACCGTGAATCTTTCATGTGGCAATGCAATAGAAAGGAGCATGCAATGGACTTTCTGAAGGCCATTCCTATAAGTGGATTGAATCAGGCTGTTGGACCACGTTAATTTAGCTTCATCCTCAAATACAGGCTAGCCATTTCCTTCTTCGCTGAAAAATGTAAATGCACCATCTGCGACAGGCCAATGGATATATACGCTGACCATGCCCTTCACTGTGCCAGTGAGGTAGGGCTGAAATTTAGACACGACATGGTTCGAGACGTGTTCGCAGACATATGCTACAAGGCCGGAGTAGCTGCACGAAAAGAGGTCTAATTGGGTTTCTTAACAAACACCGCAAATGGTAGAAAGCATGCCGATATTCTAGTCTATAACTGGAAAGCTGGGAGGGACATCTGTTTCGATGTTACTGGTGTTTCTCCCCTAACAACTGCTAGAACTCATAGCTCCACTACAGGTCAAGCTATCAACGCCGCTGTGATACGAAAGCGCAACAAATATTTGGACCTATGTGAGACACATGGTTATGGTTTCAACGTGCTAGCCTTTTCCACCTTAGGTGAACTGGGAGAAGACACAATTCTCTTTCTCAAGAGGCTATGCAATTGCCTTGCTAGTTAGGACGCCAACTTCATCCAGAAAGGTGTAGGGGCCCAGCTTGTCGCTCGGCTACCCCCCACCGACGACTCCTCTAGTGATATGTAATGAACCTATTTTTATTTTTAATTAATAAGCCCTTAGGGTGTGTTTTCAATAATAATAAAAAAAAAAAAGGGTAGCTAGCTCAGCTGGTCATCCCCGTTCCTCAAAGGTTGATGCGCTCCAGGAGGTCCCAGGTTCAAGTCTCCGATGGCGCAATATTGCAGTATTTAACATGGAAGGTAGAGTTAGCTTGCCCCCCTTGCGACATAATCATCCCCACTATCCGCTTCCGCTCCCTTGGATGGTTCCTCATGAGGCTTGCTGGTAGGCTAGCACGGCAACCTGTTCAATTAATGTAATAATACGTCGTTGGAGCTTAGCTTGTTAGGCTTCCAACTAGTTTCATGTAATAATCGTTATCCAATAACATAGTTAAAGAAAAAAATTATAATAAAAATAAATAAATTAAGTTTGTTTTTAGTTTGTTTATATTTATTTAATAACACCATGGTAAAGAAGAAGAATTTAAGAAGAAACTTCAAGCAACAAGGAAATTAAAGAGAAGAATCAGAAATTGTCAAGGTTTTACGAATTTCAATAGTTCATCATCATCAGTTGAAGTCTGAAGACGAAGACGTTTCTATGGATGCTGTGAGAGTGGTGTTGATTGTCGATCGGATGTGAAGGTAAGTGAGTACTCCCATCCTTGATAATGATTTATTTCCGTTCTTAGAGATCATCATAAAAAGATTCTGATCCCCACAATTTTGTGGAGTCTCCATAAATTATTTCGGAAGGTTCTCCTTCCCACCATTCAACTTGTGCAGTATTCCTGCCTGCACACATGAGAGACTAAAAAAACGGTCTTTTTGAGTGCAATTATCATAAAACCCTATTGGTGAGGCAGAAGTCGAGGCTTGTGATCACTCTCGAACCCGAATTTTTTCATATGGTGTGGTTATTTCTCTCTCAACTCTTAAGGATGAGAATGCGTTCTTTGGTATTTCTAACTTCTTATTACTAGCATGCAGAAACTCTATGTCCTCATAGCTCCTTGGATGCTTGGGACTCTGATACGCTCTGAAGTTGGAGAAGGTTTTGTGGGTACACCCCTGGTAAACCCTCACGAGACTACAACTCGTCCACTAAGGACACCTAGGGGTTTAAAGGCTTATTGCATTCGCTAAATGCATTCGAGAGACCAACGACAGTGGTATAGTTAGGATTTCTTAATTTCTGTTTCACTTGAGGACAAGTAAAATTCAGGTTTGGGGGTATTTGATGAGTGCCAAATATTACATATTTCTACACCTTTTTATTGGCAATTATCTCATCTTTTGTGCTTTAATATCATATATTATCCCAAATTCTGTATTTTCATTGTTTTCAATAATAAATACTTTTACTAATTAACTTTGTGTTTTTAGGTACTAAATAAAGCTTGAATGAATGGAGAAGCCAAAAGAGCGGAGAATTGGTGACTACGGAAGAGAGACAACAAAGCTCTCGCTAGAAGGCAGTGAAGAATGTCGTTTGTACTTCATCCACAAGTGAAGAATGTCGCCTGCACGACCCAAAACTAGAAATGGGCTTGAGATATTAGCTTTGAAGAAGATATGGACCTAGAAGAAGATCTTCCAAGAGATAAAACCCAAGATCTAAGACCCAAACCTGTTTCCATTCTAGCCGTCAGATTTGATATAGCTACTAAGCATCCAACGACATCTCCACACAGTACATCATATTTTGCTACTCCTGCTCAATACCATAGCATCCTGTTTTCTCCCTTAATCGAACAGAAACCAAACACACCTTCATATCACTTCCATCTTCTCTCCAGCCTCTTCAATTCCACCATTTCACCTCCATCAGTCGATTCTATCCCCGACCATATCTGATCACAGCCACCCTATGCAACTAAACTCTTAATCTCTATCTCTCTCAATCTTATCTTTTCCCTTGTCAAGAACAGTAACCCTATAAGCTATGATTGAGAGAGATAAGATTAGGGTTATCTTCAACAGCTGGAAAATTAGGCTTGCAGAGATGAATTGAAGTAGGGGTCTGTCAGAGAAACGCGTTTTGGTAAGTGGGTCTCTGTTAATTATAAAATTGAAACTCAATTGGGAGAAATTGTGTATAAATAGAGAGGAGATTGTGATGTAAAACTCATGCCCGGATTAGCCGGTGCACCAAGCTATAGTTTAGGTTTGATTTCATTATCTTCATGATGTTCTGATTTCATAGTTAGGGTTTAGATGAAACCATTAATCTATTGCTAAGTTTGATTCATGTTCTGATATTGTTCTTGTTGTGCTTTATTGTTTAAGATAGATATAATCTGAGCTCTTCATCATTTTAGTTTCATAGTGTATGTCATGCATCCATTGTAGTTAGAATACTTCAATGTTGAATGTGCTGCAACTCATGCTTTACTGATTGTTATTTATATTTTGACTAGTTGTGCCTTAATCAAACAATTAGTGCTTAGGAGAGATACCTTAGTTGCGATTATAATATCTTTCTTAAGAATGGTTTAATCATCTAAGTGATGAAATTGATCTGTGATTAGTTGTGCTATAAGAAGACAGCTAATACTAGGGATTAGTTAGTTGCCTTAGCTGACATTAAGCCATCCATTTGAGACTACCCTGGATAAACGACAGACTAGCATCTTGACCGGTTTCCATTAGGGACAAGAACATTATTGAGACTGAATTGACTTAGTGTAGGTTAATAGGTGGATTCGACTGCCCTAGTGCCCTTTAATTTTCATTCTTGCTTTACATTCTGTTTCATTGCTTTAGTTACTACCAGCCTCTTAGTCGTATCGACACAAACCCCCTATTCGTGTTACTCTTGTTCAGAATCAGTTTTAATAAGACTTGAGAATCAACTTTACACCCACCTTGTACCTGAGGATCGACCTGTGCTTTCCCTGTGTTGCAAATAGACACTGTGCACTTGCAGTTATTATTGTAGGCTGTTTACAAACCTACCACTTATGGTCAGTAACATTGCTCTCCATAGTCAAAGAGTGATAGCTCAGCAATATAGTTGGCGAGGCACTCCATCAGCAATGATGAAGCCTGTATAAATCATCAGTCGGAAGCACCATTAGTTAAGGAAGACGATAAGAAAATAATAACATAGAAGAAAGCCGTCAACCCAACTAATATAACACATTACAAATTCCCCAACCTATGAAACAACCTTCGAACTGAACTTCGGCCAGTAGGCTAGTAAAAGAAGTGACAAACACATGGAAAGTATGAGGTTTCAAGGCCCGAATAAATGGGAGCTGATAGACCTCATAAAGATATATTTTAGTATTTGGCCTATTGCAAGCAACTTGCACAAGTTGTTTCAATAATTCCGGACAACTTAAGCAAGTTGTCTCCAAAATCAGGGATTCAGGACACTAGTGGCGTCTCATACTGAAGGAAACTATAAAGTGTAAACATCAACTTTAGTAGTCCCCGTATTCGGAAGTAGAAAAATGTCTAACCACATATAAACATACGATAAATAGGCACATCAAAAAGGAAGAAAAATGCATACCAAAAACACATAAAAAAATAATAGAGGCAACTACCCAAGTTGTGTCCAATTATGGAGGCAACCAGTCCAAGTTATCTCTAGATACAGAGGCAACTAGCATAAGTTGTCTCCAAATCTGGTGTCAATTCCATGACCTCTCAAAGTGTCTCATATGACAAAACTAGTCTGCTGACTATCTAACCATATAAGTCTTTTCTCTGACATTCTGTGGTATCAAGAAAAACTCAAAAAGAATTCAGAATGTGTTAATGGCAACAATAAGTTAGGAATTGCGCAACCAACCTGAATTCAATCCAGCAGAAAGTATTCTCCCAGCGACAGAATTAGCAATTGCAACCACTAAATCGAGCACCGTTTAGTGATTCATAAAAAAAATACTTCATAATATAAATTGAATTGAAGTATTTCCATGACCTGAATTGGTTTTGGTATCTTGGTTTTGATGTATGGCCACCATCTATCTTCCACAACGGATTTTACAAGACAACAAGCTTGTGATCCATTTATACCATCAAACGGTGGCGACTAGAACATATACAACCTCACTAAAAATGCATTATCAAATGAGTACCTGACGCATGTAATTCGATGCAAAGTCATTGATTGCAGCAACTCCATAGTTTCAACTGGGTAGTTATTTCTCTTGCGTGCCATTGAATTCCAGAAAGCATGACGTAACCAAGCCAATAATTGGAGTAATTAATAGCTTCCACTGAATCTGGAATCAACTGGCCCAAGTTGCCTCCAAAAGTGAAAGCAACTTTCTCAAGTTGCCTCAAAATCTGGAATCAACTGGCTCAAGTTGCCTCCAAAAGTGAAAGCAACTTTCTCAAGTTGCCTCCAAAAAGTGAAAGCAACATCCAATAGACATACTACACCTACTAAATATGTATTGAATCTCGACTGACAGAAAGACATATATGGAATAAATGAAACTGTGACAGCTAATCGACATTAGGAAGTAGAGACTCCATCCAGCATAGCTAGGCCGTGCTTGAATTTCTATACATGTACTAGTGAAAAATGTTCATACCGAAGCAACATGTATACAAAAATGTCATCAATCAATAAATTACACAGTAATTTAAATTATAAAATTGAACAAGAGTACATGGTGTCAGAAACATGGACAAAAATATGAATAATGAAAACCCTCACCAGTACCCCTTTTAGCTTGCAAAGTAACAACTATATCCAAACGATTTTCAATATCGGGATTTTTTTCCTGGCTATATAAAAAAAAACGATCAGTTATGCGGATAAGTTAGTTTACTTTTTAAAAACAACGAGAAGAAGTAGTTTTCACTAGTTAAGGTGTCGAGACAAAACGTTGTTGATGGTGGTGGTGGTGATGGGTTAAAGTGGAGGAGAGGAGAAGAAAGAGAACAATATCTGATCCGAAATGAAAAATGAAATAATTCGATGAATTTTTTCTTTAAAACTTAATGGGTATTTACGGAATTTAAAAAACAAATGGTTCGAATTGTGAAGGGTATATACATAATGGACAATGGTATTTATGAAAGACCTATGAATAATGGTGGTGTTTATAACATTCCCACAAATAAAAACACAGGGTGAACAATACTTTTAGCCTACACATAAATATTATATACTCAAATCTTTTTTTTGTCGAAGGAAAAAAGTTCGTCCTGGGAACAAACACTAGAAACCCTAGAGAGAGAGATGGATAGGGTATCAAGCAGAAAATCCAGAGACGAAAAGGAGAGAGAATCAAGTCACCACAGTGATAATCATCGCGATCGAGATCGGGATCATAAGCACCGAAGTGGTAGAGATGTGAGTGATTCTGCTTCTCATAAAAGGAAAGAAAGAGGCGAAGAAAGTGAAGAACGATATGAGAAAAGAGTTAGGGCTGAAAAAAGAGAGAGAAGGAAGTTTGAAGATAAGGATGCCGAAGACAGGGATTTGAATGGAACTTATAAAGAAAGTAGAAATTATGATGAAGAAGATAATAATAATAATAATAATAATAATAGAGTGGAGAAAAGGGAACGAAGAAGATTTGGGGATAAAACTGAAGACAGGGAACGGATGGGTGGTGATAATGTTCAGAGTAATGTTTCTACCAACGGGAGCGGTTCCATTGCTGCTGCTAATGTAAGTTGTTTATACTTGCTCTTTGATTTGTTTTATGGTAATTTGGTACTTAGTTTCAAGTGTTTTATTGTGAATTAGATGTAGGGTTGGTCATAACTGATTGAAATGTGATTGAAATGTCGAAACCACTTAGTTGTTGCTTTATGTATAAAGTGATAAATTGCATAATTGTGCTGCAGTGCTGGTATAGATGGGGTAGAAGTTAGCTCGTGTTCAGTGCTGGTATAGATGGGGTAGAAGTTAGCTCGTGTTCACCAACAATAGCAGTTTAGCTTGCTTGTTTGGCCTATCTTCTGTTTATCAGGCATTTCACTAATTTGGAGCTGGAAATCTCTGTAGTAGCTTCAATTTGGGTGGAATAGGATGCTTATAATGTTAGTTTGGGTTTAATATAATTTTCACCTGAGTATCCATTCCAGTTGTATGATTTTTTTTCTTTTTCGATGTGTTTTTTTAATGTAAAACTTATTAAAAGGGCTATGTTAAAAAGCTGTTTTTATAGACAACCGACGTTAGGTTATGTTTTAAGTTGTGGTTCATGAAACTGGAAAGATGAAGAGCAAATATAACAAAAAAAATAGTAGGGTTGTTATTTGTAATTAAGTGGGAGATGTCTGCAATTACATCTCATTGTTCGAATTATTACACAAGCCATGTATAAATGAATGAAAATTAATATATAGCTTAGCTAGTTGTGTCTGGCATAAAGCTTAAGTTTCTAGTTCTAATCATTGTTATATTAGTTTTAAGTGTGAAACAAAGTTGTCTCACCAAGTTGACTCATGTCACTTATTCTTTTGAGCTGTACCTTGTATAGGCTAAGGGATAAGGGTTATTATGCGAAGATGTTTTCCTGAAAAATGTGGGTCAGACTCTGCTGATCAAGCAGTGTATACTATGTCTTCGTTGCCGGTCTGAACTATGTGAAAGAAGACCTTTGACAGTGGTGTGAATAATTTTTTGTAGAGATTAATTACTCTTTTATAATGCTTTAATAAATTTGAACTGGCACTTAGTGATCAATTGCTTTGTTGTATTTCTCAATTTTCTACGCCGGCATTAATTTAGATGGGATAATCTTCTTAGTGTCGGTACATAAGAATTGGATTTGGATTCTTTGAGTTTAATGATTTTTACTTTGAGATGTGTTTTTCATTTTTGCAGGGTGCATCTCTGGAACCACACCAAATGACATCAAGGATTGGCGAGGATCACCCCCCTCCTTCCAAGGTATCTTCAATTTCTACAACCAATGAAAATAAGGGAGTTAATATTACCAGATCTCATGAGGTTCCTGGAAAATCTAGTACAGATGGGACAACATCTTCAGCTGCTACCAAAAGTGGAAATCTGTCTCTTGGGGCTTTAGAAAAAGCAAAGAGAGCCTTACAAATGCAGAAGCAATTGTCAGAAAAGCTAAAAAAGATTCCGCAGGTAAGTTTATCAACCTTTATTTGTATTTGGCGATCCCTTCAGTTTGTCGTATGGAATTTCCTTTTTGACTAGTCTTTTTACTGCATTTTCATTTGAGCTTGTTGTTTTTGTGTTCACGACTCTTGAGTAGCAGATCCTTAATTTTTGTTCTCCTGGTGTATAGTTAAAGAAAGGTACTACACCAAGTTCTGATTCAACGCTGTCCATGGGATTAAACAAGGAGGTAGATAAAGCACCAGCGTCGAGCGTGCCCTCTCCGACTGCTACACTAGTATCCCCACAGCCAGGTAATGCAACTGTCTCTGTTGGTGGGGTAAGTTCACTTCCTGGACTTGCAAATGTACCAAACATTGAGGCAGTAAAGAGAGCACAGGAACTTGCTGCGAAGATGGGATTTCACCAGGATCCAGAGTTTGCTCCTCTCATAAACATGTTCCCTGGGCAGATGCCAGTAGAGGTTGCTATTCAACAAAAACCACCAAAAGCTCCTGTTCTACGTTTAGATGCACATGGTAGAGAAGTAGATGAACATGGCAATGTGGTTAATCAGCCAAAGTTGACTAATCTCAGCACCTTGAAGGTTTGTTTGTGTCACTCTTTTGCCTCATTGTTTTCATTTACTTTCTTGGTCAATAACAACTGATGTTACTCATCTCTGTTACTTGAATGCGAAATCCCAGGTCAACATCAACAAGCAGAAAAAGGATGCATTCCAAATTCTGAAGCCTGAATTGGAGGTGGATCCAGAATCAAATCCTCACTATGATGAGAGAATGGGTATCAACAAGGCGAAACTGTTGAGGCCAAAGAGAATGAATTTTCAATTTGTGGAGGAAGGTGCGTGGTCAAAACAGGCAGAGATGATTAAGTTCAAGGTTAGTACGTTAGACAAGAAACCTTTTTATTTGTTTTCTTATTAGCAGATTATTTGTTTGACGGTTCTCCTTATTATGAGTCATCATCTATATCCAGAGCCAATTCGGAGAAGCACAGGCAAAAGAGTTGAAGACAAAACAAGCACAGCTGGCAAAAGCGAAGGCCGAGCCTGATATCAACCCGAATCTGATAGAAGTATCCGAGAGAGTGATCATCAAAGAAAAACCGAAGGACCCAATCCCCGAGGTCGAGTGGTGGTAAGTTGCTACTGCTATTATTACCAATGTTGCTGTTATTCTTCTGTACTTTTGTTTTTAAAGTATACTGAATGACATGTTTTACCGATATTATAATATAAATATTGCATGTATCAGGGATGTTGTGCTTTTGCCTTCTGGGAATTATGGTGACATCAGCGGTGACAGCATTACTGAAGACAAACTAAAAATGGATAAAATCACAATATATGTTGAGCACCCTTTGCCAATTGAGCCCCCAGCTGAACCTGCCCCACCACCTCCCCAACCTTTAAAGTTAACCAAGAAAGAGCAGAAGAAACTGCGTACCCAACGGCGTCTTGCGAAGGAGAAAGATAGACAGGAGATGATCAGGCAAGGTCTGTTGGAACCCCCAAAGTCAAAGGTCAAAATGAGTAATCTTATGAAAGTTCTTGGATCTGAAGCCACACAAGATCCTACGAGGCTTGAAATGGAAATTAGGAGTGCAGCTGCTGAGCGTGAACAGGCCCATGTTGATAGGAACATTGCACGTAAGCTCACACCTGCAGAACGCCGTGAGAAAAAAGAGAAGAAGCTTTTTGATGATCCAAACACACTAGAGACCATCGTTTCTGTATATAAGATTAATGATCTCTCACACCGACAAACTCGATTTAAGGTTGATGTTAATGCTCAGGAGAATCGCCTAACAGGTTGTTTGGTGATAACTGATGATATAACTGTTGTGGTTGTGGAAGGTGGCGATAAATCCATTAAAAGATACGGAAAGCTGATGCTTAAGAGAATAAACTGGGCTGGGTCTGTCAGAAATGAAGAAGAGGACAATATGGATGAAGATAATGACAAACCAGTGAACAAATGTGTGCTTGTGTGGCAGGGAAGCGTAGCTAAATCAAGTTTCAATAGGTTTGCTGTTCACGAGTGCAGAACTGAAGCTGCTGCTAGGAAATACTTCGCTGATGCTGGGGTTGGTCACTATTGGGACCTTTCTGTTAACTTTGCAGATGATTCATAAACCAATATATTTCCTCTGCTATCTAGTTCGGGATGAATCTGCATGGATATTATAGGCTTATTTTTGTTTGTCTAGAAAAATGCAAGTAAAACACAAGTTTCATCTTCCTTAAATCTGATGTTGCTACTGAAGAAATCCTCGTCAATCCTCGTCTTTTCATTATTTTTGCTTAGCATTCTATTTTTGTTCTCTTTCTCTGACTAGTATTTCCCTGTTTTTCCCATAATATCAGACAACCAGAGTTCTCCAACAATCGCATGAGACACTGGCTTAATCAGCTTAATCCAAGTTTAATGTCCTAATCTAGGTTTTACTAGTTGATTTTTTTCCTAGAAGGAATCGATTTATATATAAAAAGCCGCTAAGCAACTTGGACTCATTAAAGGTTGCCCCAGAGAGGGATATGCCACCAATGAAAGCCCCAATCACCAGCTGCTTCACAAGGAATGAATATAAAATTTTGAAAAAAAAAATAGGACACAAATTTGTTGTCTGGTTAAAATCTTGCCAAAGAAAATCCATAATGGTAAACTTTTGACCAACGAAAAGGAATAAATTTAAAAATTTGAAAAAAAATAGGACACAAATTTGTTGTCTGGTTAAAATCTTGCCAAAGAAAATCCATAATGGTAAACTTTTGACCAACGAAAAGAGTATGACGCAATGTTCGTAAAGCTATAACAATCTTAAAATTACCTAGAAAGATAAAATACATGTATAATTCTTCAAATTTATTAAAATTCTTCGTTCTCCACCGATGAGTTGTCTTCTAATGCTGGAAGTATGTATGTCACCACAAGTAAGTTGTGGAAATTGAGTGTTTTTACTCGTGATAAAACTATCAATGCATCATTTTGAGCGCTTCTATTCTATCAATAACAAGTCTAAAAGAAGTGTCACGATGGCTTGTATAGGATAAGTAATTCGTCCTCTTAGCGATTGAGAATGCCACTTTAGGTTTTCTTACGATCAAGAACTTATAAGATGAGAAATGTATCTCCAAAGAAACACGAGTAGTTGTGTCGCGAATTATAAAGTTGGACTAAGACAAACCACAGCCAGCATTGATTTCAACATCACGATGTTTCACATGAAAACCGATTCTTTCATGAAAAGAAGTACTACGCATGTGGACTAATCATTAATGTTAACTAAAAAGATGAAACAAGACGCAACAATAAAATCTACTAAGAAAAGATTGGTGAAACCACTTGTACGGAATGATAAGCCTCTTATTTAAGACAAAGATAATATAAACTTGTTAACATAAAGCAATTGCGTATGACCTATCGCAGAGAAAAGGGAGCAAAGATATTTACAAGGATAAAAGGCTAAAAAGTACAATAACAACATATAGAATACAATACTATTGTAGTATTGTTAACCAGTACGGAGAACTAATTCTTCGTAAAGATGAACAATTTATAGCTAAAACACAACTAACTACGATAAGAACTAAAATGAAGAATCTAAATAATATGCAATGCAAGCACGACAGACTACAATAGCATATGTATTTGAATGGCCGTACTAATAATAGTTATAGCTGAAGGCAGAATACAAGAACTTAATAGGAAAAAAACAATATAGCGCGCATATCCTAAAAAGCTGTTGATGAAAGAGTTTAGGTTTAAGGTAACCATAGAACTATGTCAGGGAAAGACCAACGACTCTAAAAGAAAAGACCCGTAAATAGATGGAAAACACTGTACAACATGTTTTGTTATTAATGCAGTACACTAAATACCCTAGATATAATAATAAGCTAAATACTAGTCAAATCTGTACACTACGAAGCAGGTTATAAATATAGTAAAAGTTTAGCCTAACCAAGTTGGCCAACTCTTAACAAGATTTTCCAAACACCTTCTTAAAATTATTGCTAGACTAGCTGTTGCGCCCGGGCGCTGCACGGGCCAAAATATTTTGTAGAGAAAAGTATATTTTGGTGCTAGTGAATTTTTAGGGGCTCGAAATTAAGTACCAAACAAAATAGAGAATAATAAAAGTAATCAAAAATAACAAAATCTAACATGAACAGAACAGAACTGCCATTTTGTTGTCTTTCTTTTTTCCAAGTTTTTGGAGTATTTTCCTCGCCTTAGTATGTTTTTCTTGTCTCAACAGCGGATTACCCCTGGACAATTGTTACCGAACAATTACAAACATGTTGTATTTTAATTCTAATAATATTAAATTTTCTATCAAATAAAACCAACGAAAGAAATTGATTGATCAAAAAGTGAAGTACAAAAGGTTTGAACTACCAAAAAAGAAAAGCGAAGAGGGAAACTAAAATGATGATAACATGCTACAAACTACAATTATATTTTTGAAGTCGTTGAAGACGAAGCCCAAGAAAATACCGGGCACACTTTTGAAGAGTTGAGTAGTTTTGAAGAGTTGAGTAGGCTGTTGCAACTCGGATTTAGAGATTCGTAAATTGTTATCAATCGGAAGTTTCAAAAGTAAGGCTACGACGCTTTCAGTGTAGCATATGTTCCTGACTTTCCATCATTGTCATCAATGAAATCCGAATTGTTCCGTTTATCCTTTGCAATGGCGCTAGAACCCATAGTTGGTGCCATGACAATAGGGTGTTCTTGGACGATACTTTCCTTCCCCGAGAAGAAAATCAAGAATTAGATAAAAAGATATAGCAGTTTTGTTCAAAATTTATAATTTTACAATAAATCCTAAAAAGAAGCTTGGATGGCTATGTTTCATATAGGAAATATATAAACTGTAAAATCCACCCGAACTCTGTGAAAATGAATATTCAGATAACACGTCACAGGAATAAAACATTTAGCCATGTGTGGTAAAATCAGAAAGAGCATGATATGCTCCTAGTAAAACAACAATAAAGCAGGAATCTTGCCATTAACTTTTTTTCCCCAACTACTACACAATGTACACATAATAAGGTCGCAACAGACTGTATAGACATCGACCGGTCAATCATTTATAACTACACAATTTATACTTTTGTGCAAGGAGGAGTAGGAGAATTACTCCACAGGCATAAGTACATGAGTTAGCTATGCAATCAAAAAACTAAATTTGTAGATTAATTTCAACAGAAGCAATAGCATAAAATTTAGAGATGTAGATACAAACCTGTTTTGCGACACTGGATGATGCAACAGCCAAGACAACTATAGATTTCGCATACAAACCAGCTATTACCACCGCCGCCATAAAGAAGAATAATCTACCTTTTCCCTGCTCAATTGATTGTTTAACATATCAAATATCACTTAGTTGAATTGAGTTCAAACCATTTTTCAGGGCATGATGCTGGTTATCACAAAAATCATAAATGTGATAATAAATCAAAATTTTAATATACAACGTTCAAAGTTGGTTAGAGTTCCATTTCTTGGTCAAGTGTTTAATCTATAATAATATTCTTCTCATTAGAGGACATTTCTGATCTGGGACTTTAATCTTTGCAATTCATTATTGAAAAACAAAAGCAACAATTTAGCTTCGCTAATGCTAGGGTTTCCATACCTTCAATTAAGTCATACCAAGTAAGCAGTCATCCTGAGTATCCTTTGACCTTTGGGACAGTCGCTGTTTCGAGTTTCAAATAGAAGGACTTAACATCATGTATCATCTACTCTCGGATGATAGTGAAACTCCACCATAAAAGCCACCCGCCGATCACTTGCTATCTGAGTCAAATATCGAGAAAGATAGAGCCTGATGTCAATAATAAGAACGAACTTGTCTATATAAAAGGTTCCCATAGAAAATTAAGTGTCGCGATTGTAATTTTTTCACAATAAGAACGCATCAACCAAGGTGTCCCGACAAAAGATAACCTTGGAGCACACAAAGGCAGGAAAAAATGATTGTAAGTAAAGGGATTCTATACTTGTATCTGGAAATTTGGTAGAGAATGTAAAACACAATAGTACAATACAAAACATTTTTTTTCAGACTTCTGGTTTTTAGCATGAGGTGTCTAAGTCATCCAAAGAATCAACCACTGAATCATAAAGTCTCATGATTAAAATCCTTGCAAATGCAGGTATTCAATCTTACTACTCTACAAAGCAAACCGCCTATAGTTAGTATACTACCAGTAATTCCTTCTATTGCTCTTTGAATCCTCAATGTTAAAATCGTTTTTTAATCCCAACAAAACAATTAAACTAATTGGCTTAATAAAAGACTCTTTCTGACCAAATTATAGCCATAAGTAACTGGCTATCCAATGAGAAAAACAACTCACATCAGTGAAATTTGAGGAGCATTAAGCCAATTATTTATTTATTTTTGTTTTGCAGCCTTATAAATCTTGCTACCTGCAATATAAGCAACATACACTAAAAATGATAAGTTAAAACCCTTCAAAATTAAGATGCATGTGCTACCACTTTTGTAGAGCGCAGCACACTCGCCTCCTTCGCCTAATAGATTTGGGTGTTGTTCGGTGCGGTTAAGTAGCTGCATTTACAGAGGTAAATTATGAATTAAATAATTAGAAAGGAAATAAAAAAAACGAAATCAACGGACAATCATAGCTAACCTCCACATCCAAGGAAATTCACCTAAAACCAAATCAGCATGATATGTTTGTCGTTAATAAAAGAGAAAAGTAAACCATACGAAAACCCTAGATAACTGTTGATGTGCAAAAAATACCATCAACATGATATGTCGTCTTATTGTTAAGAACGTAGAAAACCCTACGAAAACCCAAGAAGAAAAAACATCCTTTGATTTTGAGACCAACATCAGCCTGATATATCTTTTATGTGGAGAAGAAAAACCTTTACAATACCTTGGTCGATAGATATTTGATGTTGTTTTGGTGGATTTCTTTTCTTGATGAGTATGCTTATACGTAATTATCGATTATCACGTGTTTGGTGGATTGACATCTGCAGTATTATCAGAGAGCAGTATTATGAGAGAGCAATGGAGGTTATGAGAGACCAACGGAGTTAGGGTTTGTTGTATGAGGGAAAGCGTAAGATCTTGAGAAAAGAGAGAGAAGTGGGTCGAAAATACGCAAAATTGGTAGTGGGTCGAAAATAAGCAAAATTGGTGGTGTAAAACAACGAAAGTTTCCTATTGGTCAAAAATATTTTTTGGTGGGGCCAAAAACTCTAGAAATCAAGCTTGATTCAGCTTTTAACCATAACAGAGTAAATTCACCCGAAATCATATTATTAATTTATAACTGAGATACCAGTGCTACGGGATATAATTAAATTAAAGCATTTCTTAGCTTTTTAGAGACTTTAAGAGTTTCTTAGATTTTTTCAGAGTTGTTTTGTTTTTTCATGGCTCTTTAAATTTTTTTTATGACTTTTTGGATTTTCAGGGTTTTATAAAGTTTCCAAGGCTTTTTAGGAAACATTCAAAGATGATCTTCACTATTGTTGAGAATTTGTTAGTATCATTCTTTAACGAATCCCCTAGCTGGTAGATACCAGTGCTACGGGATATAATTAAATTTAAGCATTTCATAGCTTTTTAGAGGTTTTCAGAGCTTCTTAGAGTTTTTAAGAGCTCTTTTGTTTTTTCATGGCTCTTTAGATTATTTTTTAAGGACTTTTTGGATTTTCAGGGTTTCATAAAGTTTTCAAGGCTTTTTAGGAAACATTCAAAGATGATCTTCACTATTGTAGAGAATTTGTTAGTATTATTCTTTAACGAATCCCCTAGCTGGTATATACAAGTGCTACGTGATATAATTAAATTAAAGCATTTCAGAGCTTTTTAGAGATTTTCAGAGCTTCTTAGAGTTTTTAGAAGTTGTTTTGTTTTTTCATGGCTCATTAATTTTTTTTTATGACTTTTTGGATTTTAAGAGTTTTATAAAGTTTTCAAGGCTTTTTAGAAAAACATTCAAAGATGATCTTCACTTTTTTTGAGAATTTGTTAGTATCATTCTTTAACGAATCCCCTAGCTGGTAGATCTCAGTGCTACGGGATATAATTAAATTAAAGCATTTCATAGCTTTTTAGAGGTTTTAAAGCTTTTCAGAGCTTTTTATAGGTTTTCAGAATTTCTTGGAGTTTTTTAGAGTTGTTTTGATTTTGAAGAGCTCTTTAGATTTTTTTAGGGCTTTTTAGAGTATTAAGGTTTTTTTAGAGTTTTCAAAGCTTTTTTAGGAAACATTCAAAGATGATCTTCACTATTGTAGGGAATTTGTTAGTATCATTCTTTAACAAATCCTCTAGCTGGTAGATACCAGTGCTACCGGATATAATTTAATTAAAGCTTTTCAGAGTTTTTTAGAGTTTTTCAGAGCTCTTTAGTTTTTTCAGGGCTCTTTAGATTTTTTTAGGGCTTTATAGAGTTATAAAGGCTTTATAAAGTTTTAAATGCTTTTTAGGAAACATTCAAAGATGATCTTCACTATTGTTGAGAATTTGTTAGTATCATTCTTTAACGAATCCCCTAGCTGGTAAGTGCTACGGAATATAATTAAATTAAAGCATTTCAGAGATTTTCAGAGATTTTCAGAGCTTCTTAGAGTTTTTAGAAGCTGTTTTGTTTTTTCATGGCTCTTTAAAATTTTTTTTATGTCTTTTTGGATTTTCAGGGTTTTATAAAGTTTTCAAGGCTTTTAAGGAAACATTCAAAGATGATCTTCACTATTGTTGAGAATTTGTTAGTATAATTCTTTAACGAAACCCCTAGCTGGTAGATCCCAGTGCGACGGGATATAATTAAATTAAAGCATTTCATAGCTTTTTAGAGGTTTTAAAGCTTTTCAGAGCTTTTTATAGGTTTTCAGAGTTTCTTGGATTTTTTTAGAGTTGTTTTTATTTTTTAGAGCTCTTTAGATTTTTTAGGGCTTTTTAGAGTTTTAAGGTTTTTATAGAGTTTTCAAAGCTTTTTTAGGAAACATTCAAAGTTGATCTTCACTATTGTAGGGAATTTGTTAGTATCATTCTTTGACAAATCCTCTAGCTGGTAGATACCAGTGCTACCGGATATAACTTAATTAAAGCTTTTCAGAGTTTTATAGAGTTTTTCAGAGCTCTTTAGTTTTTTCAGGGCTCTTTTGATTTTTTTAGGACTTTTTAGGAAACATTCAAAGATAATCTTCACTGTTGTTGAGAATTTGTTAGTATCATTCTTTAACGAATCCCCTAGCTGGTAAGTGCTACGGGATATAATTAAATTAAAGCATTTCAGAGATTTTTAGAAATTTTCATAGCTTCTTAGAGTTTTTAAGAGCTGTTTTGTTTTTTCATGGCTCTTTAAAAAAAAAATTATGACTTTTTGGATTTCAGGGTTTTATAAAGTTTTATAGGCTTTTTAGGAAACATTCAAAGATGATCTTCACTATTGTTGAGAATTTATTAGTATCATTCTTTAACGAATCCCCTAGCTGGTAGATACCAGTGCTACGAGATATAATTTAATTAAAGCTTTTCAGAGCTTTTTAGAGGTTTTCAGAGCTTCTTAGAGTTTTTCAGACTCTTTTGTTTTTTCATTGCTCTTTACATTTTTTTTAGGTCTTTTTAGAGTTTTCAGGGTTTTATAAAGTTTTCAAGGCTTTTAGGAAACATTCAAAGATGGTCTTCACTATTGTTGAGAATTTGTTTGTATCATTCTCCAACGAATCCCCTAGTTGGTAGATACCAGTGCTATGGGATATAATTAAATTAAAGCTTTTCAGAGGTATTTAGAGTTTTTCAGAGCTCTTTAGTTTTTTTCAGGGCTCTTATATATTTTAGGTCTTTTTAGAATTTGCACGGTTTAATAAAGTTTTCAAGGCTTTTTAGGAAACATTCAAAGATGATCTTCACTATTGTAGGGAATTTGTTAGTATCATTCTTTAACAAATCCTCTAGCTGGTAAATCCTAGTGTTACGGGATATAATGAAATTAAAGCTTTTCAGAGCTCTTTAGTTTTTTCAGGGCACTTTAGATTTTTTAGGTCTTTTTAGTGTTTTATGGGTTTTTATAAAGTTTTAAAGGCTTTTTAGAAAACATTCAAAGATGATGATCTTCACTATTGTTGAGAATTTGTTAGTATCATTCGTTAAAGGATCCCCTAGCTGGTAGATACCAATGCTACCGGATATAATTAAATTAAATCTTTTCTAAGCTTTTTAGAGGTTTTAAGAGCTTCATAGAGTTTTTTAGACTCTTTTGTTTTTTCATGGCTCTTTAGGGTTTTTTTAGGTCTTTTGAGATTTTCAGGGTTTTATAAAGTTTTCAAGGCTTTTAAGGAAACATCAAAAGATGATCTTCACTATTGTTTGGAATTTGTTAGTATCATTCTCTAACGAATCCCCTAGCTGGTAGATACTTGTGCTACGGGATATAATTAAATCAAAGCTTTTCAGAGCTTTATAGAGTTTTTAAGAACTCTTTAGTTTTTTCTGGGCTATTTAGATTTTTAGGTCTTTTTAGAGTTTTCAGGGTTTTATAAAGTTTTCAAGGCTTTTTAGGAAACAATCAAAGATGATCTTAACTATTGTTGAGAATTTTTTATTAACATTCGTTAACGAATCACCCTGCTTGTAGATACCAGTGCTATGGTATATAATAAATTAAAGCTTTTCAGAGCTCTTTAGTTTATTCAGGGCTCTTTAGATTTTTTAGGTCTTTTTAGAGTTTTCAGGGTTTTATAAAGTTTTAAAGGCTTTTTAGGAAACATTCAAAGATGATCTTCACTATTGTTGAGAATTTGTTAGTATCATTTGTTAAAGAATCCCCTAGTTGGTAGATACCAGTGCTACGAGATATAATTAAATTAAAGTTTTTCAGAGGTTTTCAGAGCTTCTTAGAGTTTTTCAGACTCTTTTGTTTTTTCATTGCTCTTTAGATTATTTTTTAAGGACTTTTTAGATTTTCAGGGTTTTATAATGTTTTCAAGGCTTTTTAGGAAACATTAAAATATTATCTACACTATTGTTGAGAATTTGTTAGTATAATTCGTTAACGAATCCCATAGCTGGTAGATCCCAGTGCTACGAGATATAATTAAATTAAAGCTTTTAAGAGGTTTTTGGAGCTTCTTAGAGTTTTTCAGACTCTTGTTTTTTCATTGCTCTTTAAGTTATTTTTTAAGGACTTTTTAGATTTTTAGGGTTTTATAAAGTTTTCAAGGCTTTTTAGGAAACATTCAAAGATTATCTTCACTATTGTTGAGAATTTGTTAGTATAATTCGTTAACGAATCCCATAGCTGGTAGATCACAGTGCTACGGGATATAATTAAATTAAAACATTTCAGAGCTGTTTTGTTTTTTCATGGCTCTTTAAAAAAAAAACTATGACTTTTTTTATTTTAAGGGTTTTATAAGTTTTCAAGGCTTTTTAGAAACATTCATAGATGATCTTCACTATTGTTGAGAATTTGTTAGTATCATTCTTTAACGAATCTCCTAACCGGTAGATACCAGTGCTACGAGATATAGTTAAATTAAAGCTTTTCAGAGCTTTTTAGAGGTTTTCAGAGCTTTTTAGAGTTTTTCAGACTCTTTTGTTTTTTCATTGCTCTTTAGATTTTTTTTTAGGTCTTTTTAGAGTTTTCAGGGTTCTATAAAGTTTTCAAGGCTTTTTAGGAAACATTCAAAGATGATCTTCACTATTGTTGAGAATTTGTTAGTATCATTCTCCAACGAATCCCCTAGCTGGTAGATTCCAGTGGTATGGGATATAATTAAATTAAAGCTATTCAGAGGTTTTTAGAGTTTTTCAGAGCTCTTTAGTTTTTTCAGGGCTCTTATATTTTTTAGGTCTTTTTAGAGTTTTCAGGGTTTTTATAAAGTTTTAAAGGGTTTTTAGGAAACATTAAAAGATGATCTTCACTATTGATGAGAATTTATTAGTATCATTCGTTAAAGAATCCCCTAGCTGGTAGATACCAGTGCTACCGGATATAATTAAATTAAAGCTTTTCTGAGTTTTTTAGAGTTTTTCAGAGCTCTTTAGTTTTTACAGGGCTCTTTAGATTTTTTTAGGTTTTTTTTAGAGTTTTCAGGGTTTTATAAAGTTTTCAAGGCTTTTTAGGAAACAATCAAAGATGATCTACACTATTGTTTATAATTTGTTAGTATCATACTTTAACGAATCCCTTTAGCTGGTAGATACCAGTGCTACGAGATACAATTAAATTAAAGCTTTTCAGAGCTTTTTAAGAGCTCTTTATTTTTTTCAGCGCTCCTTAGATTTTTTTTAGGGCTTTTTTTTAGTTTTCTGGATTTTATAAAGTTTTAAAGGCTTTTTAGGAAACATTCAAATATGATCTTCACTATTGTTGAGAATTTGTTAGTATCATCCGTTAACGAATCCCCTAGCTGGTATATACCAGTGCTACAGTTTTTTAGAGTTTTTCAGAGCTCTTTAGTTTTTTCAGGCCTCTTTAGATTTTTTTAGGGCTTTTTAGAGTTTTATAAAGTTTTCAAGGTTTTTTAGGAAACATTCAAAGATGATCTTCACTATTGTATAAAATTTGTTAGTATCATTCTTTAACGAATCCCCTAGCTGGTAGATACCTGTGCTACGGGATATAATTAAATCAAAGCTTTTCAGAACTTTTTAGATTTTTTCAGAGCTCTTTAATTCTTTAAGGGCTCTTTAGATTTTTTAGGTCTTTTTAGAGTTTTAAGGGTTTTATAAAGTTTTCAAGGCTTTTTAGGAAGCATTCAAAGATGATTTTCACTATTGTTTAGAATTTGTTATTATCATTCGTTAACGAATCCCCTAGCTTGTAGATACCAGTGCTATGGGATATAATTAAATTAAAGCTTTTTAGAGCTCTGTAGTTTTTTCATGGCTCTTTATATTATTTTTTAAAGAATTTTTTAGATTTTCAGGGTTTTATAAAGTTTTCAAGGCTTTTTAGGAAACATTCAAAGATGACCTTCACTATTGTTGAAATTTGTTAGTATCATTCGTTAAAGAATCCCCTAGCTGGTAGATACCAGTGCTACGAGATATAATTAAATTAAAGCTTTTTAGAGGTTTTTAGATGTTTTCAGAGCTTCTTTGAGTTTTTCAGACTCTTTTGTTTTTTCATGGCTCTTTGGATTATTTTTTAAGGAGTTTTTAGATTTTCAGGGTTTTATAAAGTTTTAAATGGTTTTTAGGAAACATTCAAAGATGATCTTCACTATTGTTGAGAATTTGTTACTATAATTCGTTAACAAATCCCATAGCTAGTAGATCCCAGTTCTACGGGATATAATTAAATTAAAGTTTTTAAGAGCTTTTTAGAGTTTTTCAGAGCTCTTTAGTTTTTTCAGGGCTCTTTAGATTTTTGAGGGCTCTTTAGATTTTTTTTAGGGCTTTTTAGAGTTTTTAGGGTTTTTTAGAGTTTACAAGGTTTTTTAGGAAACATTCAAAGATGATCTTCACTATTGTAGGGAATTTGTTAGTATCATTCTTTAAAAAAACCTCTAGCTGGTAGATCCCAATGCTACGGGATATAATTAAATTAAAGCATTTCATAACTTTTTAGAGGTTTTAAAGTTTTTTATAGGTTTTCAGAGTTTCTTGGAGTTTTTTTAGAGTTGTTTTGATTTTTAAGAGCTCTTTAGATTTTTTAGGGCTTTTTAGAGTTTTAAGGGTTTTTTTAGAGTTTTCAAAGCTTTTTTAGGTAACTTCAAAGATGATCTTCACTATTGTAGGGAATTTGTTTGTATCATTCTTTAACAAATCCTCTAGCTGGTAGATACCAGTGCTACCGGATATAATTTAATTAAAGCTTTTCAGATGTTTTTTAGAGTTTTTCTGAGCTCTTTAGTTTTTTCAGGGCTCTTTAGATTTTTTTTAGGGCTTTTTAGAGTTTTCAAGGTTTTATAAAGTTTTAAAGGCTTTTTAGGAGACATTCAAAGATGATCTTCACTATTGTTGAGAATTTGTTAGTATCATTCTTTAACGAATCCCTTAGCTGGTATATACAAGTGCTACGGGATATAATTAAATTAAAGCATTCAGAGATTTTTAGAGATTTTCAGAGCTTCTTAGAGTTTTTCAGAGCTGTTTTGTTTTTTAGGTCTTTTTAGAATTTTCAGGGTTTAATAAAGTTTTCAAGGCTTTTTAGGAAACATTCAAAGATGATCTTCATTATTGTTGAGAATTTGTTAGTATCATTCGTTAAAGAATTCCCTAGCTGGTAGATACCAGTGGTACGAGATATAATTAAATTAAAGCTTTTCAGAGGTTTATAGAGGTTTTCAGAGCTTCTTAGAGTTTTTCAGTCTCTTTTGTTTTTTCATGGCTCTTTAGATTATTTTTTAAGGACTTTTTAGATTTTCAGGGTTTTATAAAGTTTTCAAGGCTTTTTAGGAAACATTCAAAGATGATCTTCACTATTGTTGAGAATTTGTTAGTATAATTCGTTAACAAATCCCATAGCTAGTATATCCCAGTTCTACGGGATATAATTAAATTAAAGCTTTTAAGAGATTTTTATAGTTTTTCAGAGTTCTTTAGTTTTTTCAGGGCTTTTTAGATTTTTTTAGGGCTCTTTATATTTTTTTAGGGCTCTTTAGAGTTTTTAGGGTTTTTTAGAGTTTCCAAGGTTTTTTAGGAAACATTCAAAGATGATCTTCACTATTGTAGGGAATTTGTTAGTATCATTCTTTAACAAAACCTCTAGGTGGAAGATCCCAGTGCTACGGGATATAATTAAATCAAAGCTTTTCATAGCTTTTTAGAGGTTTTCAGAGCTTCTTAGAGTTTTTCAGATTCTTTTGTTTTTTCATGGCTCTTTAGATTAGTTTTTAAGGACTTTTTAGATTTTCCGGGTTTTATAAAGTTTTCAAGGCTTTTTAGGAAACATTCAAAGATGATCTTCACCATTGTT
>JAJJMB010003891.1:19172-36846 GCA_023531105.1 Papaver atlanticum | reverse complement strand
GTGTAAAATTCGGTGATCTTTCGGTGAACCAATCATTTTCAAAAAGTGTTGGGGTCTCAACTTGTAATGTTTAATGTTGCAGGGAAATGTCATAGGAGAGTGGTGCATCCAGCCGGCAGAGGTTAAGGCACTTGCAGCAAGGGAAGCAATAAGATGGTGGCATGGCAAAAGCATTATTTTGCACATTGAAGGGGACCGTCTCAATGTAGCTAATGCAATCAGTGGTAGTTTAAGAGTGGTTAAATGGACAAATAACAGTGTGATTTATGATTGTAAGAACCTTCTTAGTTTTTCAAATTTCTTTGGAGTGTAAACATGTTCCTAGGGAAACAAATGCGGTGGGCCAAGTGGCTGATATTTGTGCAAAAGAAGCTAGGGCTAGGCACATGATATGCCTCTTTGACTACACACTCTTGTAACAGAGAAATTACTCAGAACTATGTAATTTAGTTTTATTATTTCAACTTACCATCCTTAGAGTTCTTATTCTTAACTATTAAATAGTCATACTGCAGATAGACCACGTCTTCAATGTAGTGTTTAGACAAACCAAAAAATGGGATCCCCCAAGGTGAAACTTTTTTGTGGAATGGTAAATCTCGGCTGAATATGATGGGACCTTTTATTTGAGTGGACGGTCAGTTAAGAATTTCTGTACCGCACTATTGACTTTGTTGAGGGTCTATAAGTAGCTAGCTTAAACTGGGCAACAGACGCAAAGAAAAAACAAAACAAAAGCAAAGAGAGAATAATTTTCTTTTTTTCTCTAAAATTTTCTCTGACATTCATTCATGGCAGACGGTAGAAACCATAATTATCATCATCAGCCTAACTCTGCTCTTCCTCCGGCTTATACCATCCCAGTTGAAGAAGAACTGCTCTCTTTCTTTCAAGGATTATCAACTGAAGAAGAGCGACAATATGAGTTGTTTGGTGCATCAAACTCAATGTTGAGATCTCTAAACCCACTGAGTCCTGGTTACAACAATGGAATTATCACCTCTAATCATATGAATGGTTGGGGTTCTCCACTTGAAGCTAGTTCTTCTCGCAACTACCCGAGTTTATTCGAACATTCAACTAGTACTATTCCTATTATGGGTCAAGGTTCTGTTGAGGAGAACCCTTATGTTAATTCTCATCATCATCAACACTTTCAGAATTTAGATGTTAGTGAACCTTTCTTGTCTTTGAGGATGCAAGGTTGGACTGATGATATGATTTGGAAATTTGTTATGGATGACCCAAGTCTTCTTGGTGAAGTGAATGCAGATGATATAACCATGATGTTTGGGCATAAATTAGGTTCTTAGTACCTGCTGGAAATTTTAAGTAATGAAGGTGAAACACCGCGACGGAGCAGGTTCGTAGGCGGCTTGGTAGATTCTTTCAGAGCTGTTGTATGTATTATCGCCAACGAAGCTAATACACGATCTGGGTACATTTTCATATTCAAACCTTTACCGGTTCTGTATTTACATTTCTGTATGTATTCAGCTTAATTTGTTTGCTTTTCCACTGATGATTTGATATTTCAGGTCTTGTGCAATGCGAAATCTCATTAAATTGCTGAAGGGAAGTCCCATGTTGATTGATTACGTGTTGGAGGTTTTGAAACCTAACCTATTGCCAGTCATGTTAAACCAGAACGGGAGCCAAGTTGTTCAATGTATCTTGCGGTTTTGTACATATGGGAAAAATATGGTGAGAAACTATATTCTCTTTTCCATGAAATTCATGTTTCGGATTCAAGACACTGCTGTCTTACTAGAATTTGTTGTCTCTAATAGCTCTTGGAGAATATATACGAAACGGCAGCGGAATACTGCTTAGAGCTTGCTACTACAGAACAAGGAGTCTTCTCTCTCAAAGCTGTTATTGAGTCCATAGAAGATCCTCTCAGAACTCATCTGCTATCAATCATATTAGGCCAGGCGGTGTTCCTTTCTGCACATCGTTACGGGTACTAATAAAATCTCTGTATATAGTGTATATGCATAAATTTGTGTTTAGTAAGTACTTGATGGATGTGTCATTCTTTCGTATTTCACAAGAACTTTGTTGTGCAACATGTTCTCGAACGTCACCCTTATACTGCAAACCTCATATGCAATGAGCTTTTAAGGGGAAACTTATTCAAACTTTCGAAGGATAAGTATGGCAGTCGTGTTGTAGAAAAATGCATCGAATCGAATGCAACCGATGTTGTGGTTTCACACCTCCTCTCTAATAGGAAACAGCTTGTTAAACTAGCTCAAGATAAGGTTGGCAACTATGTCGTCCAAAAAGCACTTAAGGAAACAAAGGTAAGGAGTTATCTAGCTATTTTTAGACATATAGCTTTGGATAGCTTTGATCTGAGTTTTGAAACTTATACTTTCTGTTCAACAGGGAAAGGCATTGTGCAAACTAGTTGACATCCTTCTCAAAGGTTTGCGTGAGCTCGATAATCATCCAAATGGGAGGAATGTGTATAACTTGATCATGAAAAAGATCTTATTAAATCAAACTAGGAATCGATGTATAGATAGGAATGATTTTAGTGGTTCCGAAAATTGTTGTTACCGGTGATGCTAATGTGATGTCTTATACTCCGTCTGTCCCTATTATAAAGGCGGAGAATAAAAAATTTGTACAATAAATTAGTTTTTGGTATTCTTAAATTTCCCTAATATTTCATGATTCATCCTTATTGTTATTCTTTTAATTAATGATTATCCTAATTCTTAGAATTTATGTCAACTAATTAAAATAAGAAAGAGATTTATTAATCCATGTATAAGAACCTTTCAGCGTGATGCTCATAGTCTTAAATAAGGATATATAAAGAAGAAACTTTATTAAAATATGTTTTCTACCTTTATAATAGGACTAACAAATTTTATTTATCAACCTTTATAATAGGACTAACAAATTTTATTTTTCAGCCTTTATAATAGGGACGGAGGGAGCAGGTTTTAATTGTCAAAATGTAACCCTAATCTACAAACAAAACTCTCTGTTTCAATGCAAAGTTCTAACATGCCATCTAGAAAAACTAAACGAAAATCGCATTCTCATATTTCCCCCCTAGGGCCAAAACGTGGACTGGGCAGACCTCCGTGCGAAAGGGTTGTTTTCACGTTGATTTTATAGGCAGTCTGTGTAGGGTGATTGGTTTTTAATTCTTTTTACTAGTTGGTCGCCCGTGCTACGCACGGGTCTTGTGGTTATAAAATATGGAAGTAAATAATGTTAATTTCATTAAAAGTAAATAGTGTTACTAAATTTTTAACTAATTTGTCTTTCTGAAAACCTAATGGAAGACACCATGATAATATTAAAATTAAATCACCTTGATCAATGATCATTATTATTCGATTGCCCTCCTTCTCATCGACAATTGGTCTCCTCTGGTTGGCCCTTCTCTCTCGGTGGTGTTCATCCCAAACCCATAAGCATTTTAATTTCATTTGGTTTCTTGCAAATAAAGTAAGCAAGTTTTCCAAACACGTTTCATATAAGTCTAACTTGTGCAGCTGCGATCATGTAAGTGCATCGACCTCCCGAAAAGTATACTCACAGAGAAACTGAATACAAAATTGTTTAGTTCACCATAAGAATGACAATTGTGAAAATGATAGGCACTTTTGTCTATGACTGTACTGGCATGTCTTCCATGCCATTATTCCAATGGTGGTTTTGTGAATGAGTAAAGTTAGTTTGTGCAAAACGACCATTGGAATAATGGCTGACATTTTTTTCATTCCTAATGCTTTGCTGCAGTTCACTATTCATTGTATATAAATTTTTGGATTCCAGTTACTGAATGATTAAAATGAGGTTTATGGTATTTCCTTCTAAGACCCTCCAAAGTGAATCAAACAGTGAAATTATTGCATCAAACAGTGAAATTATTGTATTTCCAGTTACTGAATGATTAAAATGAGGCTTAGACCCTCCAAAGTGCATCAAACAGTGAAATTATTGATTAATTCTTTAGACATACTTATCTTAGCCCCCTTAACCATCTTGCCAGGTTAGGAAAAATCTAATCATTCACTTGGTTGGCTATGTATTGGGACTAAACGCAGTCAGAGAATAAAATGGATAAGCGAACTACAACTAAAATTCAGAGCTAGGAAATAAATGGATAATCAAACTACAACTCAAGTTCAGGGCTAGGAAAAGATTAAGGTTTGTAGATTTCATTCTAATACTTTATTCTAAACTTAAGATTCAAATAATAAAAACTCTAACTCTAAATTCCTGGACAAATCGCTATATTAATTAATTAACTACAAAAACAAATGAGAAATATAATTGCATTTTTTGGAGGTTGTGGGATAAATATGGTAGTTGGATTCTGGTGCTTGTAAAGAGTATATGAGAATTCAAATAATATACTTCTACTTCTTATGAGAGAGATTAGTGCATGAACAGAGATTGTTTGTTATTTTTGTCTTATTGCATCAGAAGAGATCCAAACAGCAAATTGATGCCCAGAGAAGCAAAAACTGGCACCTCATGTTCTCGCAAAGGCTATCATAAAAGGTTACAGATGGTGTCTAAGGCATGGTTATGCATATAAACCTGCCTTTAACTGCTTGGGGAATATGCAATATTACACGCATCTTCACTTATTCATTTTAGACCCACAATTAGTCAACCATTATTTGCGTACCAGTTGGTAACTGGATATAAGCCTGACATTTTGTTTTCTTACGCAATTTTGGTTGCACTATATATGTTCCCTTACGACTCCACATCGTACTATGATGGGTTATCAAAATGATAAAGTGACTATGTTGGACAAGAATTTCCAACGATTATCCGCATTTTTAAACCTTTTTGACAGGCGATCTCTCAACCGATGATTTGCGGATAGTCACTCTAATGGGACAGTCTTCCCGTCGTTAGGGGGAGAGAGGAAAAATTATTTTCCGAGGCAACGACAGGAATGTCGTGGTGTGTTCCCATTTTGTCTCATATAGACTCATATACTCCACAAATGGAAATGTGAAATGAAAAAAGGATTATCGATTTTCGGAATGTACACTGATATTGGTAAACTGACGAGATCACACATACCAACTGCAAACGTGCCTGTAAGGTTAAAAATCCTCAGTAAAGGATATGCACCGTAAAACTAAGGTGTTACAACTACACTTGGTGGAAGTGTTGTTGAGGCCGTGGCTCCACAAAGGAAGATGGAGAGACCATTAGGTTCGATCAATTCTTACCTAAAAAGGAAATAGGTAAGTTGGGCACAACCTAATTATATCATCTGAAATCATCTCATAAGATTGTATCTAAATATGTCCATGAATCAAATGGGAGGATGCTCCGAGGTTTTAAATGATTCTAGAGAACAATGAAATCCTAACAGATTATGAGAATGCACATGAGCCAATGGAAGGATCATGCGTCCACAGTGATGATATAATCCATAAATAGTTGCTCCAAAGTAGAGAACAATGAGATCGAACCACGCTTTATTTTGATTAATTTCAAATAAAAAGCATATTTAGTCTACGCAATCCAGGTAGAACTTAGTTCTTTGACAAATATATGGGTATTTAGTGTGGTAGTGCTAACCAGCTAATTGTAAAGCCTATGGGACATATGTGGTTATTTGTCACAAAGTGTAGTGAGAAAAATGAGGTCTTAGAGTATAAAGAATCACCTGTGGTGCGAGGTTTCTCACAAACCTCTGGATCGCTTACCCTTTTGAACATCATAATGTTTAGTTAATTAGTTTGCTTGGAAGTTTCAAAAGAACTTGAAACATAGTAGATGTGGTTATATCTCTAGAGATTTAGACTCAAAGATATTTGCAAAAGTGCATGATGGCCTTTTGCTTCCCAAGTCGAATGACTCTAAACCACGGAGTGTGTTTGCAGTTACACTGGAACACTCACTTATTGATTTAAACAATCAGGCGGATGTGGTATACCCGTCTAAGTGATTATTTGATTTGGAGGGGATAGACAAGTAAGTTATTTTTCCTTGCGTATTCACAAGAAAGTTCCTGATTTGGAATTGTAGCTATCTATGTCGATGGTACAGACATGATGGGTACTCTTGATGTAATAAAAGACCTTGAAAGCTATTTGAAATCCGAATTTGAGATGAAAAATCTTGGGAAAGCTCGACCGAATACTGAGCTTGTGGTATATTATTCCACCAGTTTGCATATGTCTAAAGTTGTCAGGAAATTTAATAAAGACATGCATCCTGATAGCACTCCCATGATTAGTCGAGGTTCAAATGTAAGTAAGTGACCATTTTGTATAAAGGAAGATGATGAATATGTGTTGGGGATGAAATTCCCATATCTAAGTACAATATACTCATTGTTGTACTTAGTATAGTAATATACTCGATTAAATTTTACATCCTCAGGGAACTTGTTAGCTAGATATAGCTCAGCGCCAACGCAACGTCATTGGAATGGTATTGTGAATGTAATCATGTACTTAAAAGTAACCATTGACATGAGTTTGTTTTATACCTGCAAAGACATAAAAAGGAATGCTAAAGGAACTGCAATCCAAAGGCTGTTGATTATGAAGGAACAATAATCTCATCTCCAACGAAAGTAATCAGGGGGAGAGGTGGTAGATTATTTTCTAAGTCATTACCGATATTCAGTTTCGAAAAGTACATGACTAAAGGAACTGTCTGGAACAACTCTGAAAGTAATCAGGGGGAGATGCCGACATCAGGGGGAGGATCCAAGGATATGATGTCGACATATTTTACTTCGAAATTGAAGATGTGTTGTACTCTTTTTCTCTTCGACCGAGAATAGTTTTTCCCAAAGGGTTTTGTTACTCGACAAGGTTTTTAGCGAGACAACACTAAAAACATCAAGTATGTTGAACGTTGAAGACATAAAGATCGCGTTGATATTACTGAAAATATCCGAATCAAAGAAATGAAACGCGATATTCTCTTAAGCAACGTAACTTCCAGAATCAGCAACATGGTCTTATAAACATTCAAGTCACCAAAGTAAAGTGTGATAAACTCCTTTTGACTGCATTAGACTAATGAAAAATGTCTGACATCAGGGGGAGCATCTAATGGTGTGTTGAACTATTTTCCTTCATCGAGGTTACTTTTCCCATAGGGTTTCTTTACTGGGAAAGGTTTTTAATGACACAACAACAAACACCAGGAATGTAATTTCCTAAATAAAGCTATTGTCTTTCCCACGAGGATTTTATGCCTTAAGAGTTGTGAAACAACTAGTCAACTTCAACGGAGCAAAGTGATCATCTGCAATGGATCAACTTTACTTGCATCTGTCACGTTGTACTCTTTTCCCTTCGTCAAGGTTTTATCCCACTGGGTTTTCCTTGTCAAAGTTTTAATGAGACAACATATTTGAGTCCAACTATTAACTAAGTTTGCTTAATATTGTACTCTTTTTCTTTAATTCAGGTTTTGTCCCTCTGGGTTTTCCTGACGAAGTTTTAACGAAGCAATTAACTTAGACTCGTCGATCTTTGAAGATCGTATTGCATGTGATGAACTACATGTAAAGTACGAGACAACATGTGAAATACTACATGTGAAGAGTTTTACCAAAGTTTTATCCAACTAGGTTTTTGCTTTTCAAAGTTTTAATGAGGCGATTGATTTCGGCACAAGTCATCAAGAAGAGGACGACATTTGAAGACCTACATTCGAAGCATTATACGTGAAGCACTACAAACAGAGTTCTATTGGACCACACAAGGGGGAGTGTTGTAGGGCATACGGCCCATAGGTGTGCGGCCCAACTAGAAGCCTAAGGGTTTCTCTTTACATGTATATAAATGATACTTTACCTATGTAATAGACTAATCATTAGAAATCCTTGTCTTCCCTGCCTCTTTACTTTCCCCTATATTTCCACTGCAAAAGTTGAGATATTATATTATTGGCTAATTGCAATAAGAATACAACCACACCAAGTATCAATCACACTTCAGCACTTTTTCTTGCAATACAACAACGTGACTCCGGATCTTTTGATTGCATAACGAACTATTAGGGATGAAATACAACTTGATTTGAATTTTTAAGAAAATCAAATCAATATTGAATCATATTTGGAGAAAATTTAACATGTATGAAATTTATTTTTTATTTTTATAGTAGCATTATTATTTTATATATTATTTGGGACCTATTAATGCTTAAGGGAAACTTTTGAAATTTACTCCCTCTGTTCCATTTTACTTGATGTTGTAGAGTTTTTCACGCAGATTAAGAAATAACATAAAGAGTAATTTTTTTTTCTTCCAAATTTACCCATATTAATAGTTATCTAAAAATTTAAAGTACCTATTTTTTAGTTTCTATATTTAGTGTAAATTACGAATCCCGTTGTAATTTACTTGGGATAGAGTACTTATCCTCCATGGAGTGGATTTAAAAATTAGATTAATTATCCATTTACTGATTTCAATGAAAATTAATGGTATGGTAATGATTACAAAGCAAGGGTAAATTAGTGAGAATTTGGGAAAAATATCTAAACACTCATCTATTTTGGAACATAAAAAAAACCTTAAAACATCAAGTAAAATGGAACGGAGGGAGTATTATTTTATGATTTTATCGAATTTATTATTTTAGCACTAAGGACCGGAGTTGGGACCAAGAAATTTTATTATTTTAAAGAGAATATTATATTATCGAGTATTACTTTAAAGAAGTTATACTGTACATGTTTTCTGTATGCACGTGCGTGGACCAACTTAACATTATCAAGTGTGAGTTGTGAAAAATGCCACGTATTTCTTTTTATGGTGAGACATGGACCACGTGTATTTTCTTAAGCATGGTTCAGATGCATAATTCATTCAATCTTAGCTGTCAGATTGTGATAGACTTAGCGTACTCCGCCGTTGAATCGCTTCAGTGCGACATTTGGGGAGAAATCCTAAAACCTAATTCCCATTCTTCCCTAAAACTAAAACATAACCACCATTTTCCCTGCTTCCATCTCCCCCAACGGCTTGTTTGTATTTTTCCTGCTTCTCTTTCAGGAAGATCACCACCATATTTATGTACTTCATTTGTGTAATACGTTAATTGATCAATCATGTAATACATTAATTGATCAATCAAATTTCTGTAATTAGCTCAAATTTCTTTTGTATTCTATGCTTTTAAGGTGCTTATTTGGTTGGGTTATTGGGGTAAAGCTTATATAGACTTTAACGTTTCGATGATGCAGATCAGATTTCTTTCCTCTTGCTTTGGTTTTGATTATGGAAAACATGTTTGTATTTTTAGCCGTAATTTACACTCGCTAAATTCATCCTAAATTTAAGTTCCAGTGGTTATTATTTTGATATTCCTCTAAATTACATGCTTACCCCCATTATTTATATAATGATATGCATGGAAAAATAAAACCATGGGCAAATATGGAAATCACTTTTTGCAGCTTCACTTGCTACAATAAGGTAGTTCCCTTTATATAATATATATAGAATAGATTGCACGGAAAACCCATGGGCCGCGAGCCTAGGCCCTAGGGCCCGCTTCATACTAAGTCGTTAACTCATTGAAATCAGCCAGACTGAGTCGGTCCTAGTCATATCTAATGGCTGAAATTAGTTCAGAGAAATCTGGAAAAACGTACGACCAAGATTGCGTATGGCGTCTCGAAATTACAACTTCAACAAAAGAAACAAAACCCTAAGTAGAACTTTTTTCTATGAACTCCAAAATCTAGCCATGAGCTCTCTCAAACGCCCCAGGAACGAGGTAACTTTTTATTTACTTATCGTATTTTATGTTATTGTTAATTTCCATTGTGTTATAAACTAAATTAGATTAGATAATTAAGCCGAAATTAAAATCCCTAAAACAGATTAATTAGGGATAATCATGATTATGATAAAATAACCTAATTTTGTTGTGTTGAATATAATAAGTCAGAAAGTGAAACCAATCTTCAAAGAAAAATGATTGAAGGATATAGTAAAGTTGTTTGCAATGAAAAGCTTGCAAAATCAACATCAAGAGCGGATGATACAATGAAGGCGGGGGAGAAAGCAAAGCCAATACGCGTATTGGATGATGCAGTGCAACCTGGAGGAAAAGAAAAGCCGATACGCATATTGGATGTCGCGAGGCCTGAGGCGGAAGCGAAATCATTAGGGGATGATAAGACGAAGGCCGAGGTGTTTGCAGCGAAAATACGCCATTTTTGGAAGGAAACAGTGGAAGGATTAAGAGAAGAATTGAAACTTGAGTTACTTGAAAATGTTTCTTCCAAAGAGAAACCAAAAGGATGCATTGACGAAGGATTTGCTTTACGGGTGAGTAAGTTGCTGTACGATTCATTTGTGAGTAGTTATCAGGATTTTGCACGCGTAGAGGCATTAACTGTAAGAATGGTAAACAAGCAGCTTGAGTTTAATAAGCTGGAACGGGATATAGAGGTTCTTAAGAAATCAAGAACGTCATTCTTGGATTTTACGAGACAAGAGAGACTAGCATATGATGAGCTGAAGAAACAGATGGAAGTACTCAACAAAGAGAAGATTGAACGAGGAAACGAAAATGCACAACTTGCAAAAGAGAAGTCTGTACTGAGCATGGAAAATACTACACTTGAATGTCATATTGAATCCCTTAAGAAAATCAAGTCAGGGTGCGAAACTGATATTGCATCACTCAAGGAAGAGAAGAGTGGACTAAGAAGTTACAATGAGATACTCGAAAAACTAAAGTTGTGTCTTGGAAGTGATATTGAAGATCTTAATAAAGAGAAGTCTACGGTAGGAAATGATATTTGTTTGCTTAAGAATGAGAAGAGTGGACTGGAAGGTGATATTGAAGCACTCAACAATGAGAAGATTTTAATGGGAATTGATCCTGAATTACTCAAAAAGGAGAAACATAAACTGAAAAGTGAAATTGAAATTCTTAACAACGAAAAATCTGCTGCGCAAAGTGATGTTTGTTTGCTCAATAATGAGAATGCTAAATTGAGAACTGACGGTGTGTTACTCAACAAGGAGAAGGCGAAACTGCGAAGCGATCTTGAATTTCTGAGCGGACAGAAGACTAAGCTAGGAGATCATATTGAGTTACTCAAGGCAGAGAAGCACGGATTGCAAACTGAATTTGGATTTCTCAGAGACATGAAGGATAAGCTGCATGGTGAGCTTACATTTATGAACAATGAGAAGACTGTTCTTGGAAATGATATTGAAATTTTTAACAAGGAAAAGTCTGTTGCACAAACTGATATTTGTAAGCTAAACAATGAGAAGACTAAATTGGGCACTGATTCTGCGTTACTCAAAAAGGAGAAGACGAAATTGCGAAATGATCTTGGATTTCTCAATGAAGAGAGAACTAAACTAGGAGATTATATCGAGTTTCTCAAGGCAGAGAAGCACGGCTTGGAAACCGAATTTGGATTTCTTAGAGACGTGAAGAATAAGCTGCATTCTGATATTACACTTTTGGACAATGAGAGGACTGTTCTTGGAAATGATATTGAGCTACTCAAAAAACGAAAGACTAAAACGGGGTATGATCTCAAATTTTTGAGCAAAAAGAAGGCGAAACTGGAGAGTGATTTTGAACTCTTCAGTAAAGAAAAGGATAAATTGCAAAGTAATGTTGAGTTTCTCAGTGAACAGAAAGATAAATTACAATCTAATATTAAAATTCTCAGTGAAGAGAAGAAGGAAGATCTTGAGTACTGCCGAGCTATGACACAGACACTTATTGACAAGGAACGCCAAAGCAATGATGAGCTTCAGGAAGCTCGAAAAGAACTAATCAATGTGAGCTTTCTTTATTAACTTCTCTTTGAGTATCGTAGTCACTTGGCAAAACATTTCATAAATTTACTTGCATTAGTGAGGCTGCTTATGCAGAAAGGGAAGGCAGCCGCTCATAGTTATATAGAAGTTGCAACCACATTTCATAATGTTGAATGTAGCCATTATTAGGAAGGAGAAACGCTTTACATCAATGTTTCCTACCTCACTAATGTTCCTTGTGTGTAGGAATTGATCCAAGAAACAGGTAACCGTGCTATCATCCGCGTTAAGAGAATGGGCGAACTTGATCCTAAGCCTTTCCAGAAGTTATGCCAGAACTATAGTGGAGATGAAGCAGCTCTGAAAGCTAGTGAGCTTTGCAGCTTATGGGAAGGCCACCTTAGAGACTCAGATTGGTTTCCTTTTGTAAATGTTGAGGTTGGGAATGATAGATATAAGGTACTTTCTCTCCTGACTCCGCTGCTTATTCCTTTTTTATCGTCTTTAATTATAATATCAAAACTTGAATTTGGAGAGGAAAATTAAAAAACTAGCTCGTTCTTATATTAGCATCCTTAAATCACAAACATTAAACTGTGTAGACGATAATTAACGAGAAGGATGAAAAGCTGAATTATCTGAGGATCACCATGGGAGATGAGGTATTCAAGGCTGTGACAACTGCGTTAACAGAGATGAATGAGTATAATGCCAGTGGGAGATATGCAGTCCCAGAACTTTGGAACTTTAAAGAGGGACGAAGGGCAACATTGAAGGAAGGAATTCAAAGATTATGCAAACATAAGCGAAAGAAGTGAACTAAAAAAATGAAAAAACGATTGCATTGTACAAAGTTTAGTACTTTGTTTCTTAAAGATGCTACACTGATAGTTTAAATGAATCTCGTGATTTTTATGCGTTTGAATATGTATAGATACTGTGATTGCACATTTCAGTTATAGTGTGACCATACTTCTGTCGAATGCAAACATTGTGCTGGAAAAAAGTTAAATGAGCCATGCTGAATTTATGGTTATTGGTTTACTATTTAACCGGATGAAGGTGAGGCAGAGCAGGAACATCTGGATCTTCGAGAATCTCAATTGTTTTATCCCAGCAGAACTGAGTAGTTTTTATGATTTCTCCGCAACAGGAAAAATCCTGCATACAGGTACTCTTTTTTCATTATGCACTCTTTTTTCATTGCTTACATATGATTACTGAAAACTTCCAATTGTTGATAACCTAAACATAATGCGGACTGAATGATTCAATTTTGCAAGGACTGAGGTTGAATGTTAACAGAGGCACATTGCATCGTTTCTCCATTTTTCAAGTTTATTCAGAAACAGATAGAGATGATCATATCATTATTTGTAATCGTTTTACATAGTATACAGCACTTGTTAATTGATAAGAATGAGACATTTGTTCCAAACATTTTCTGCCCATGGATGTAAGTGAGCCAGAGCTGGAATATTAGGATCTTCATAGACCTTTATTGTCTTTTCCCAACAATCCTTGCCCGTTTGAAGAATTTCTTGGCAACATGTAACATCCTTTTGGCTTGGAAAAGTCTTTGTCGCAAGGAGTTGTTTTAAAATGTCTATACTTGATTGAGAAATCCTACATTGTTCGGGCCATATAGGTGATGGTGTAGAGGAGTTACCGGTCATCATTGGTGCTTGTGAAGGAGAGCTTGTGATATTGACACACTTGTCCCATGCATTTTCGGCCCATGGATGAAGGTTAACAAAAGGAGGAACTTTTGCATCTTCAAGAAACTCCATTATCTTTTCCCAACAATACTTTGTAATTTGTACAATTTGACGGCAACATGCAACATCCTTTTTGCTTGGCAAGGTCTTGGACACAATAAGATTAACCACAAACTCTCCACATGGTTCTGTAATGTCACATTGTTCTGGAACTGGACTTACCTTATGTGCTTCTGAAGGAGACTTAAAAGAGCTATCAATTTCTCTCGCACCACTTACGCTAATAAACACCGAAACAACAACTGAAAAGGCTAGCAGAACCATTGCAGCATTGACAGACTTTGTCATCATGCCTATATTTCTTGTTCTATAACTTTCGACTGTCTCAATTTGTTGATGCTAAAACAGATTCAAAAGAATTGTTTATATAGAAACTCATTGAGATAAATAGATGCATATTAGTCTACAGTTCTTTCAAGTTAAAATTTTCATTTAACGGCTTAAATCGTTTCTGATCATGTGCATGTGTGATGTTTATGTGATCATGTGCATGTGCGATGTTATTTATTCCCTGAACTTAATTATTGACCGTTAACGTTCTTTTAGTTGTGCATGTGTGATGTTTTCTTTTTCCGATGGATCCAACAAACCAACTTCAATGATAGCCTTTCGAATGACTACTGTTCATGTGACCATTTTGGCTCACTGAGTTCGAGTTCTCATCACAAACGATTCAGTTATAGCTCATGGATGTTTTAGTAAATCGACAAATGTCCGTTCAATGAGCCCTAGAATCTTGGCTTAGACTTTAAAGATAAAGACTAGTGAGTACTGAGGCAGTGAGAGGCGGTGTTTGAAGAAAAACCCCTTAGGAGAAATCTCAAGATCCTAAACCCTGCAAGAACACAAATCCAAGAATGGGGGTTTATGAATCTGATCTTAGGTTTGTATGGAAATCCTTACACATACCCTGGAGATCACAATCATCAATGACTTGTCCTCTCAAGAGTAGTGTCTTTCTTGGCTAAAGACTAACTCAAGATATTTGCAGTTTGATCACTCCAACTTTTACTAGGCATCTTGATCACCATCAAGCTTGAATCGGAGATCATTTCTTGGTGACCAACAACTGGATGACTGATTAAGCGGCTGAAGCTGCAAATATTACTGGTTTCTCTGCGATGGTGACAACCAAGAGGATATGACTTCAGTTTGCAGCATCAATGGATTAGTGATCATAATGACTCCTACTCTCGAAGGTAAGTGAATTTTATGTATGCATATTCACTAGATTATCATATTAGAAAGATTTTTTAGTTGTTTAACAACTGATTTTTTTATGGTTAACAATGAATATAGTTATCATATGTGGGCAGGGTGAAACATGTCATTCGGGAATGGTGAGTCCCTGTGCAGTGAAATTATATTTTGCAGTAGTATGATTTTACTCCACCGAGGGCTCGCCATTTGTCGTACTAGAACCAATTTTGAAATTAATTATTTTTCCCATGTATAATTTAATTTGCGTTTGCACCCTTCGGTGATCCTAAATCCAATTGATTTTAATCGAACAGTTGAAAATTGAATCTAGGTTTTGTAAGTGCTGTATGTTTTCCTGCCTCCAGATGGAAAGACAAGGAAGCTGGCATGCAGTTGCAGGGCAACAAATTATGTAGCAGCTGCAATGAGTGCAATCATGAACATTGTTTTAGCTGCAGTTGGTGGGCATATCTGGCTCGAACAGAAACAAGTAATTTTTCGAGAAAAGAAGGGTTATTTCCTTCCAATTAATCTCCGACATCAAGTCTTCTTTCCTAGCTTTGAGTTTGTCAACTGGTTATTTTTGTTTTATCCTACTCAGATGTGTTTTTCAAGGTCATCTGTATTTCTTCTAATTTATCAACCATTTTGTGGTTCAGTTTTGGTTGTTGTAGTTTCCAAACTTCTATCAGCTCAATTGTTTTATGTAGTTGGTGGTTGTACATGCCACTATTTATTTCATATTACTTTGGTATGTTGGTTTTGAAAGTGCTTCTTTGCCGTTTTACAACTTGCTGGCACTTACTAGTTAATCCATCAAATGTTTGGGTTCCTGCGTTCTGCATTTCTGCAGTTTGCCTCTTAGATTTCAGATTCTTAGATAGGGTAACTGCTTATCCATGACACCAATACCTGACGTGATTCTGTACATCTGTGAGTTGTGTTTGTAATGATAGCCACTCTTGAAACAGTTATGCGTAGTAAGTAGCTAGCATCCAAACAGAGATATTCGTTATTTGTAGGGTTTCACTTGACCTTAGAACACAGATGGATCTGTGGCGCAATGGTAGCGCGTCTGACTCCAGATCAGAAGGTTGCGTGTTCGATTCACGTCAGGTTCAATATTTTTGATTTTTTTTTTTCTGGACTAGGACTGGCTCCTCTTTGTCTTCCACTGGACGTACTTGTATGCTAGGCCCTTTGCAATGGCCATTTTATTTTCATTCTTGAACCACCCATTTCGGCTACTGCTGCTAATGGAATCTCTAGGTTTTCCTTTCCTCATAAAACTTTTCCAACTGGTGGGCTAATGCTGCTAATGGATTTTTCGAGAATTTGTTTATGCATGAAGAAGAAGATCGATCCCAAACCCTAGTTTGGTTTTATTGATTTAAACTACATTCGGATATCATGATTGTATTTTATTCAGTCTAACTCTATAAGTGTTTTCTTGGAGTAACATTGCTCGAGGTTTGTTTCATATTCATCTCCAAAGTAAAGAGCCATACTTTTGTTTCAATATCAGTTGACAAATTATTAAAATCTGGATACGCGAAGAATGGACCTGTTTTATTATTACCGATGAGGTTTATGTGTATCTGTTTGCTCTTTTTTTTTCCCCGATCAGCTGTATCTGTTTGCTCTTTAAAATGGATCATTTGGTAGACGCGAAAGCAAATGCTTTTTATGATATTTGTTCGAACATCAAGATGATTTTGGGTTCAATTGAAAGAAACTGATTATTAATCTCAAGTGTGCGCAGCTCCAGCGTAATCTTTCTGTTATACGCAAAATCATCTTAATGGAGAACCTTCCAACAGATGTCGTAGAAAACATACTTTCTTGCTTACCTATCGAATCCACCTTATTGAGCAAACGAGTATGCAAAACAATATCATCGGTAATAATAAAATCAGTCTCTTCTTCGCTGGTGCGGATTCTAATAATCTTTCGGTTGTTCTTGAAACAGAAGTACAAGTTCACTATATATGAGTATGTCGTAAAATTTCGACCAATGCTACTCCAACAAAACACTTACAAAGTTTACTATATATGTGTATGTTCTCATTATTTTTCATTGATATTATGTCCATCATAATAACCTATGTTTATGTTTATGTTTTTATTTTATTTTTGATTAGCTTTTCAGCAAGATGAAGTCCCCTCAGTTCAGTTTCAGTTGACTCAGTAAGCTGGAAAAAATCTACCATTTTACTGTACTTTTCACTGTTTTCAAACGTTTTCTAGCTCACATAAAATTGGACTTAAAATTTTAGAATAAAGACCAGGAATCACACTCTTTGCTCCCCGTGGTATATGACATGCTTGTAAATATTTCCTATTAAATTTTGTCACTTGCACTTGTTCAACTCCCAAATACAATTAGCTTGTCAGCAGTGAAAGATTATTTTTCCATTACAAGTTTTGGCTAAACCCAGTTGTGTTGCTCTTTTTTTACAGATTGTGCTGCAAGTTAACGGAAACCAGCAACAAAACCAACATCTTGCCTTGCAAAAATCATCGAACCCCTTTGTAACTCCGCCATTGTAAATGCTGGTCCCAAGCCTGGGCTAAGGAGGAGGAAATTGGAGAACTTGAAAATCCAGTTCTGCCTTGATGTTTATTTGCTTTCAGGAACTTGATTGGCGTATCTTCTGGCCAGTGATTTTCTTATTTCAGTTGTACTTTGTTTTCCAGTAAGAGAACTTGCCATCCATTGTTTGATCTCTCTTAACACTTTGATTGTTTGATCTTTGTTAACACTGTCAATGCTGGCAAACCTTGAAGGAAACTTCTCGTGTCTCGTGATGATGCCAAATGGGTCTGCAGAAGCAGTTAGCAATGGAAACACCAATTCTTAATGGATTAATGCTACATATTACATTGGTAGCTATGCTTCATGATAAGGTACATAGATGGTTTCTAATC
>JAJJMB010003890.1:0-10866 GCA_023531105.1 Papaver atlanticum | reverse complement strand
AATACACGTCTGCTTCGCAGATTCCACATTCGTGAGACATCAATCACATCACATGGGGGATATTATTTAGGGTTTTGGTCTGGTGGCCTACAGCACGTGTGTTCATCCACTATGAGAAATGTGAGTAAGTCATGCAAGCAGTTGAGGGAGTTAGCAAAGTAGTGGGTAGACAATCAACCAAGTCTCCGCACGACCTGGAACTGGTTAAACCACGATTTCCCACTCTTTCACTCGAGCAACCGTCACACTTACTGGAGATCAATGTGTCTACAATTCTAGCAATATAAATAAGTCTCTGAATCCATGATTGAAACAAGACAATGTTCGTCTGACAGAAGAATTCTTCGAGCAATCACTCTCAAGAATTCAATCAATCAACCAGAACTTATTCGAACTCAGCAGTTCATAGAAAACTTGCAGAAACCCACAACACATTCACAATCCTTGATAATCATTGATCTCGCACACTTCTCAGCTTCCCTCCTACAGATCAACCCTCTTCCCTCTTTGTGACCGAATTGACTCTGGAATGGCCATTGTCTTGGTTTAGGCCGGAGTCCTACAAATTGATCTCTCGAACTCAAAGCACTCTCGTGCAGTGCATCTGTTTGAGGTTAGGCAGTTTGCTCGGTTGAGGATCCTTTGTCCATTCGGTCGTCTCTCCGTTCCCTAGAAAACCAACGAATCTTTTTTCCCCATCAACAGATTGGCGACCACAGTGGGAGATTAATTTCTCGGTTGCAATCCCAAACTTTCAAAAAATGGTTGATCTTAGGTCTGGTTCGGTTACAAATCCTAACCCAAATAATGCTAGTACTAGCAATAGTGATGGTACTCCAGAAATTAATCGCGCTTCCGACAACAGTGCTGGTAATAACACACCTCCTCAAACCAACATCGTAAGCAATCCTCTCTTCGGCTGGTCTCCCGAGAAAATCAGAGAAAATCCGCCTACCATAGCCGATCTCATGAAGGTGTAAGAGACTCTCGCCAAAAATCAGACTGATATGGCTACCACTCAGAAGGAGTTATGCAATTATCTCAAAACTCTCACTGACAAGATGTCAGAGAAAACTCGGGAGAAGGGAAAAGCCAAAGAAACATCTTTGGCTGCTGATCATGAAGTCACTCTGATCCATGTAGTGGATGATGACGAAATCCACAAGGCTGCAGATAATCCACCAACGAAAGAACCTGCAGGCTTTATCACTCGTGAGGACCTGGAACGCTTCATGGAGGATCGAGGAAAAGACAAAACACCATCTGTTCACCATCATCAACCTCCATATCCTGCTGCTACATAAAGAATTTCTCTCCCGAAGGGCTACACCTCTCCAACGTTCACACTATACAACGGAACGGGGAACGCTCGAGAACATGTCTCTCGATTTCTGGAAGCACTAGGCGAACACGAACACAACCATGTTGTCTGTCTAAAAGAGTTCTCGAAATCTATGACAGGCCGAGCATACACCTGGTACAACAACATTGCACCAAGGAGCATCACTAGTTGGGGAGAAATGGTTAATGCTTTCTACCAGAAATACTTCTTCATGTTAGAGCAGATTACTCTTTCTGACTTAGGAAGAATGACTCAAAAGAACAATGAACATCCGAACGACTATGTGAAAAGGTTCAGAGTCCAAGCTTTGGATTGTCATGACCCTAATATCACTGAACAACAACTGGTGGACTTGTGCATCAACGGGATGATCCCAGTCTACAGAGCCTTGCTGGAAAATCTCCGGTTCCAGACCTTCTCAGAACTCCATGAAGCAGCTAAGCGATAAACAACTACTGCTCCGGCTTTACTGGAAAGAACAAGAACTGCAAAAGTCGAGGATCCACAAGAAAATCGAGGCAGTGCCAGGCGCCTGATCAACAAGCAGTACAATCTCCAACCTTCCATGAATGTTGCTGAAGGAAACAAGAGGAAATTCTAAGCACAGCAGCATAAGAATGCTCCTCCAACGTCCCATCCTACAAAAACACCAAGGAATGACAACCAGGCCCGAAATACACAAGCACCGGATCAACGTAAGCAGAATGACCAAGAGGAACCAGACTTTCCTTTTCCTATTGAAAAGGTGATCGAGTTATTGGAAGTCTGGATTCAAGACGGTGCGATCAAACTACCTCCCGTCAGGAAAGAGCCGACAGAGGAGGAAATGGAGAATCTGCGCTACTGCCGCTTTCATAGGTATGTCAGTAATCCAACAAGTGATTGCAGAACTTTGAAACGCATATTCAAAGAAAAGGCCGACTCAGGAGAACTGGGGATTGAAGGAGTACACAAGAATCCTCTCCCAATTAGAACCTTCACACTCTCTAAGCAACCAGTCAAAGAAGCAATCCAGTAATTGATCGAGCACATCTGCGAATTGCTTTATCTGTCAAATGCTCAAAGGAAGGACATGTTCGCGGCTTTGAACTATATAGTGTCTGGGAAACGTATGTCCATACCAGAAGCGCCTCTGAACCTCCAGTCACTGACAAAGAGATGTATGACTGGGGACTTCTCACCACTGTCAATCTCAAGGGAAATGAATTCAGGAGAGCACTGGTCGATGTTGGCACGGCTGTCAATATTATCCCATTGAAGACTCTCAGGGTTGCAGGCATCACTCTACAAGAAGACACCCATGCTCCTGTTTCAGTCAGAGATCACGAAGAAATCTCCAGGGATGCGTATGGTTACATCATTCTCAAAATGAAAACTGGTTCAACCTGGGCAGAAACCAAATTTCACATAATTAGGGAGGACCCAGGTTATGATATGATCCTTGGACGAACATGGATTCATGCTGAAAAGGTAACTCCAATTGCACATTTCTCCGATGACGAAAGCTCTGACTCGGAAGAAATAGAGGACACTCCGTCATCCGAGCACTTGGATGGAATCAAATCTCTGATGGAACGCAAAATCCCGAAGAAACTACACATGCCTGTGTCAAAAGGTTCCGCACTCAGGCAAGTCTCATTCCTCCTCATGCGTCCATATTACCTACTTTCAAACACGCTTCCCTGGTCCGGAGACTCAATCCTGCTCACAACCTAGCTGTTACTAAATGTTATGAATGGATAGTCTCACCTCAGCAATATTATACTAAATGGTTAAATATGGAACCTCTCCGGATTGAGCGTTCCGTTGAAACAATCATTGCTGAAACAATCTCCATACTCAACAAAGAATATCCTAGGTATTCTCCTCTGCACGGGTGTCCACATGTGCCACAAAGCCAGAAAGCTTTGACTGTGCGAGCATATAACCCCACTTTTAGAGAAATACCGAATCAGCAGAAGATATTCAGGGCAAGAGCAATCAAGCCAAACAAATTTCGTGAAGGAGATTTTGTTCTCAAAGCAGTTAAACGCAATATTCGTTCATCAAGGAGGAGGTCTAATTGGGAAGGGCCTTTCATGATCACTAAGTCCGTGGCTAGTGGATACTACAAGTTGATCAACATGGATGACAAAGCCATTGTGCCAGTGATATATGAGAATTGGCTCAAAGCCTTTGACGCCTGAGACATTCAGCGTCTTGGGGTGTTATTTGCTCAAGGCACGAGCGAACGCTCGAGACATCTAATGCATTTTAGGATTTCCTTTCACCTATATTTTTTTCCTCCAAAATGTCTGCAATACTTGCATCCAGTATTTGAATTCAGTAATTTATCAAAGTTCTTTTATTTAAAGAAAATCCTCAATCACTCACTTATCCAAAACTAATCAAATCAAAACCAAAATAAAACCTCACATCTCTCAGAAGTTCAAGGTTCAAGAGACTATGGAAAGGAAACTAAAGGAAGCTAGCAAAGTAAGATTTCTGCTTCTCTGCATTATCCAGGACTTGCAAGACCGCTTTCTCCAACCTCTTCAGTCAATCTAGCGATCTTGGCCATCTTTTCCACCACAGCATCACTGGTAAAAGGTATATTGTTCTCTACCGCATCCTCGACGGTGTTGATCCTTTGACGAAGCCACTTCAAGTTAAAACCAAGTTCTTCAGATTTCTTCAAGTTGTACTCCCAATCAAAGAGTACATCTTGAGTAACAGTACTTCTAGCTCTTGTCCGTATATTGTCTATGAAGTGCAAGATAACTCCTGGTCAAGAAATAACTGCAGATCTTTTGTAACAACGATGTGACCATACATCTCCCATAGCTCCTCATACATATGGGCATATCCAATGGGAACGCTGAATCCACCAACTAGTGTATGACATGGGAGTGGCTCACCGAATGAAGGAACGTAAATAATCCTTGCATTAGGGTATTCGTGCACCACTATGCGATTCTCAATCATTGGAGAAACTTCAACAGTCGCAGGAACAGTTTTTTCCATTGCTGGGGCAGTCTCTTCTACTCTTGGCCCGGCTTCTTCCATCTCTAAAGCAACAACAATTGGAGTTTCGGTCACTTCAACGGTCTCAGCAACAAGCGTCTCACGGCCTTGAAGTGCAGAGATGGTTGTGCCATTATCAATAGCTCCAAGGTTGCTTGAATCATCATTATTGGTTCCATTATGCTCAATTCCACCGTTTTCCACCTAATATAATAAGGATGCAAGTTAGAGTTTTTCACAGGGGCGGAGCTACAGGTTGACTAAACCTGGCTGTAGCCCCCCCTTTTTCTCCTAAAACATCTACTAGTTAGTAAATTAACCCTAGAAAATATAAATTTTATCAAGTTAGTCCACCAAGTCTTGCAACTTAGTCCACCGAGTCTAGCAAATTAGTCCACCGAGCATAAACTATCCAAGCCCAAAAACCATTTTTAACTTTCATAATTCATAATAAAACCTTTCTGAATTAAATGATGGAGCAAAGCATACTCATTGTCTTGGATGATCTATGGACAAATGAGTTCAACTTACATCATGTGGGCATACCGTATGGAAAAAACAAAGATTGCAAAATTGTCATCACTACAAGAATCCTAACGAATTTTGTGGTTCTCTTGAATTTCAAGATAACATTGAGGTCGAGATCATAGAGGGAGATGAATCACGGGAATTGTTTACGAAGAACGTTGGTGAGATTCTGTTGTGGCTAAACATATCGTCAAAGAGTGCAATGGTTTGCCAATAGCACTTATTGTGCTTGGCAGGGCATTCAGAAACAAAGACGCTTCGGTATGGGAGGATACTGTCAACTATGGAAGCACTTAGAACTAAAAACAGAGAAAGGGGACGAAGAGATTTTAACACTTTAGTTGAAACTAAATGCATACTAATTCACAAGATCAAGCGATCAGTGATCTTTAGAAGGTCTTGCTTAAATTGCTTTGCTTCCTTGGAATAGCTAGTCCGACAACCATCAAAGTAAGAATATATAGCTGAACTTTTTGCCATAAAATGTGTAACACTCTTATTTTTTATTTCACACCTTACATTTTCAACCCTTTTGTACTATTGGATGGACTAACACTATAAATCCGGCGCGAAAAATAAATAAATTAGCCCCCCCCTTTTCCAAAATCCTGGCTCCGCCACTGGTTTTTCAAGCATGGAATTCAAAAGGCAATCATAAAATTCAGCATGTAAGTGAACTAACGCTATCTAAGTTCTTTACTATACATTTGAGACATGAGCAAATAGTGTGAAAGTCATAAAAACACGTTTTGCAACAAGCTCATATGAGGAGATTTCACACTGCCCTGTATAAGACGAAAAACGGGGAGAAATTGGTAAGGAATCTAAGGTTTAGTTATATACCATTCTCCTCGTATGAATTTTCTCTACAACATATCAAAATTTCATAGCAATTGGATAAACGATCAAAGAGATGTGGCCTAAACATTGGACTACATGTCAACTGAAAATTTTCTGAAAGTCTCCTGGAAGTTTATTGTTTCGCCTATTTCGGCATCTATATATGCTCAAAACTAAAAAATATTATTTGAAAAAGCTTGGAAATTTCATGGGCATGAAAAAACATTGGTAGATCACGAAAATCCAACATCGTACGAAGATTCTACGGTGTTTCTACTGAAAGACTGAATTCTGAATTTTCTGGTGACGTATTTCGGAAAAATTTCTCATTTGTTCGCATGGGCTCTCATCCATTCATCCACAAATCAACAATTTCATACTTCTATGAAAATAATACAGGAGGAACACTTACTTGGAAGGTTTCTAAGCAGTTCGAAGGATCAATGTTGCCGGAATCACCATTAGGAGCATTATTACTTTCATTCGGTTCCGGGTCTTGGAGATTCCCTGTCTCACCATTTCCCAGGAAGAATGAGCATCATCAACATCTTGTTTATCCATGACAATTTGTTCCTGGATACATCAACAACAATTACTATTGTTCCATTCAGAGAAGTGCTACAATTGATTATGCAAGGAAATGCTTACATCGATCTTGTCTTCATCAATGACGCTCAATTCATGGTTTATTTGCCCAGCAAGAGCGAGTCGGAGACCATTAATACTTGATGGAGCAAAACTCTGAAACAAATTAATGAATATTTGTTCTGCGATCCTAATTACATGGAAAAGAAAAGGTCACGAAGAAAAGTAATCATACTAGGGACTGATAGCTTGTGACTACGTTTGGACAAGGTCAAGAGTCGGAACCTTGATTCAAGTCGACCGTCTGTGCATATCACACGTTCCTTCGACTACAACAATGCCTACACGGTCTAGTATTTTATACATATGAACAGACGGACACTAGAAGTGGTTATGATCAACCTTTTATGTACATGAACATTGGTCCACTTCATTCAATCAAATGAGTAAAAGAAGTAAGCGGACATATAATAAAAGGATTGTTATTCAAAAATCCTAATTCAATATCTATGCAGCAAGGGTGCTCAAACGGTCAAGATAACATCTATTTCTACAAGAAATAAAATAATCAACTATCAGGAGGATTGCAAGCAAGACTAATCATCAGAGTCACCAGATTCATCATCCGACTCACGATCGTCGTCTTCCATGGAATTTTCTTCAAACTCTTCCTCAGAGTCATCATCAGAACCCTCACTGGGGACTTCTTCCAATTGGTCTTCAGGGTCGCCATACATTACGTCTAAATATTCATCTTCTTCATGCTCTGCTCGAAGATCAGCCTTGGCCAACCGATCAGCTCTCATAACTGGTAGATACGGCTTAATTCTACGATCAGTGGGTTGCCAGACGGGTTCAACTTCCTCAGCATTTGAGTCGGAAGCTAAACCATCAGGACGCAGTTGGATCTCATCTTCAGCCGCTAGTCTCGCTTGTTGAAGTCGCTGTCTTTTCTGTCGATGAGCTGCAAGCTTTTCATCTTCAACTTTTCTTTTCTGCTCGTCATGTCTTTGTTTCTCTTCCGCGTCCACATAAGTCAGGAAGTCTTTCACTCCCTCATGAATGGCCTTCAGATGAGCAAGAGACATGCCACGTATCATATTTCTGGCATTTCTGAAAGGTTGATCCACCTCCGCACGGGCATCTGCTGAATTCTTCATCTTCAATTTGATATTTCTGGAATATTTCCCAGAAGAGTCAGAGACATAGTTATCACCAGGAGCTGCCATTATCTGCTGCCAAAAACGCGGAGTCAAAATCAGTTGGCAACAATATGCGTTAAAATGGTAACTCTCCAACTCTTACCTGTTTACAGTTTCACTAGCTGTAGTGATTATAACCTCTAGAATTTGTTCGCTTCTTCAAACCTGCAAGGACAAACAAAATTCGTTATTCAAAATCATAACGTGATTTTCATAAAACTGTGAACGATTTACGAAACTTCCATCATGTGAGCGACTCCCACCGAGTGAACACTCATTGATTTTCGTGTATCCTCTATCAAATCACGAAATCCATACAAATAATATTTTATCAAAAAATTGTTTGCTTTTAGCAATTGCTGAAAATAAAATTTGATTTTACAAATTTTTATAATTTCGTGAACGACTCACGTAAATTTCAAAAAAAAAAAATTATTACGTGAGCAGGTCACGTATATACAAAAAAGAAAAATCGCTCGAACGAGCCTTCGTCTATCAAACAAGAGTCTTCTCTATTTTATACAAGTCGAAATAAATTTTGTTTTTATGAAATTCATGGACAAAATTTTCTTTACTGCAATTGGACATATCTATTCAAAATACATATACATATCTCTTTCATACTAGGGATTGTTGTTCGTTTCTTAAATTGACGGACGAACGTCTGTTTGCTAAAATAATTTTCCATAAAACCTACGCATGCATGCACACATGGAATTTTGTTTTGAACAACTCATGAACGAACTGCAATAACAACAAAAAAATCACGCACCTGGTCGGTGCCGGTCGGAAGTTGATCAGCCGGTGATCGGGAACGCCGGCGACGAGTAATTCCGGCGCAAATTTTCTTCTCCTCCTTCCTTGATCGGACGTGAAGATTAACAAGAAGGAGAGAGTGGTCGGTCCTTTGTTGTATAATTTTTTTTAAGGCTTCTTCCCTTTTATATCAATTTTATTTCCAAAAACCTAATGAAACATGGATTTCCTTTTTGGGCCTAGCCCGCAAATGCTAAATCGACCAAAACTAGACGACTGATCGTCCAAATCAGCAGTGCCTCATCTCTCCGTGCTCACATGATGACACTCTATCATACTGTCAGGGTCCTTACTTGGGCATTTTCTCATACATGACATCATTGGAGCAAATCGGGGATTCTGAAAATGCCTTTGAACGACTAAGTTCGACTGCTTATCTCGTCTACTAGAAAATCAACATCCAATGCTTACTGTGGAACATGACTGTCCCTCATTAAGTAGGGGACTTAATGTTGATGGTGGATTATCGGCAAGGGCTAAAATCATAAAATCATGATACTGCATGTTTCTGACCCGTCTTCAGGAACGCATGTAACGATTCATATTTTATGATCCGTGAACCGTTTCACGATCTCTGACTGAGTAAGCATTCCTCTCAAAGCTATGATGAATATGTTTCTCGAAAGGCCTCCCAGCTGAGCGTTCGATGCTTCACACATTTCATCATCACCTCTACGTAGAATCAAATGATTGGGCGGTTCTCTAAACATAATTGTTTGTTAAAGAGCTTAACGCCTTCAGGACGTCACGTTACTCGTTGTTCCCTGACTACATAGAGAAACCCACCTCTACATAGAATCTTAATGATTGGGCGGTTCTCTAGACATAATTGTTTGTTAGAGAGCTTAATGCCTTCAGGACGTCACTCTCACGTTGTTCCCTGACTACGTAGAGAGACCGTGTATAGAATAAGGCGGTTCTTTAGACATAATTGTTTGTTAGAGAGCTTAACGCCTTCAGGACGTCACGCCGCTCGTTGTTCCCTGACTATACACCCCATCAGAACGAATATGACGCTTCAACTATCTCATATCGATTCTGCAAATAGATTAATTCTAGCGTGTCATTCGCCAACTGAATTCCTAGAAAATAATCTATTTTATCTCATTACTCCGTTCCATGGCTGATCCCCGGCTGATTCCATGGATTAGTAATAGATAACCATTTTGTCTCATTACTCCGTTCCCTGAATTCCCCGGTTGGATTCATGGATTAGTAATATATACTTAACTTATTTTATTACTCCGTTTCATGAATCATTCTCAGCCGAATTTCATGAATTAGTAATAATTATTCAACAAAAGGGCGTCTGGGCCACCACCGAGTAAGCCCCAAGAAAATGGTGCAAGTGTACTTGACAATAGTGCACGAACGAGCACCCAAACGCACGAACGAACGTTCGAAAATATGGACAAACGAGCAACTCATGGAGGAAAATAATATTAAATAAAATAAATAAGAGGCATGGGACCGGGCCCACCGGCCGGCCGACCGGGCCGCCATGGCCGGTTCCCCTCTCCCGTTATTTTATTTTATTTTAGTTTATTTTTCCCTCATCTCATGGAAACTCCCTCGTTTGAGCGAAACTCCTGGTTTTCCATACTTTCATCGAACAAAAATAGGGAAAGGTGTCACGGGACCGGGCCACCTAGCCGGTCGGCAATTCCCTAGCCGTGGCCGGTCCCACACTCACAATCCCTTATTTTCTCATATTATTATTTCCATCATCTCATGGAACTCCATCGTTTGAGTGAAAACCCTAGTTTTTAAATATTTTCTCAAGTATTGCTCAAACAACGAAAAAAGCCGAAAAGTCAAACTGTCACATGACCGACTAGGCCACTCACGTCAAATATTAAAAATATTATTATTTTAATATTTTCAAAATATTGGTCGCACGAGCAAAATTCCGCTCGATCATTCGAGCAAAATTGAGAGTTTCAGTCAATACCAAACTCTTCTGAAAATCTGAAATATTGCTCGAACGCGCACCATAAAATTCCAAAACTCTCACGACTGAGACACAGACATCATGGTGACACGGGCATGCTACCTTGACTGACCAAGGCCGGCCCTAGGGCTTGCAATGAGCCGGTCCCACACATCTTCACAGTTTTGACCTAATTTGCTATCAATTGTTCGTATTGGGTCCAAACTCTCTCCAACCAACTTGGGATTTGCTCAATTGACCGTGGTCCCACGACCACCAAGAGCCAGTCCCATGACCTCTTGGTCGGTCCCTCATCTCTCCATAGCTAGGTTTTATTACCTTGCGCTCGCACGAGCACTATTTAATAAATGATTAAATCAGCGTTTGATCATTCTTTCACCAACTGGTCAACAAAAGACTTTGGTGCACACTCACTCGAGCACTTGGGCGCTACATGGTCGTCCATCATCCCATGTAGCCAATCCCTCTTCACTCAGTGACCTATTTTCAGTAAATCATCAATTGACGAGCAATTGATCAAAATTAGGGTTTCGAATAAATGCTCTGCAAATCATAATTCCGAGCAAGTTCAAACACTAATAATTTTATGTTTATCCAGT